>ML294531.1:0-18195 GCA_005239495.1 Nicotiana undulata
TTTGACTGGGCACGGAGATTAAGAAAAAATGAAGATTTTTGGAATTTGTGGTCCTAAACAAGTAAAAAAGGGGACCAGAGTATTTGTGTGGTTATAAAAGCTTCTCATTAAGGGCAAAATTGTAAGTTTAAGTTAAATTGTTTCGAAATTTAGAAAGGGGTCATTCTTTTTGGAACAGACCAAAAAGAAAATAGGTTCACAATTAGAACACACATTGATGTGCAATTTTAGTGATTAGGGTTGTGCTAAGTCTAAACAAGGAGCAAACAAAAGAAAAATACAATAAAACAATCTAAAACTAAGAACAAACACTAAACTAAAAATAAATCATGAGAACATACCAGTGATTAGTGTGGATTAAGGATGTAAAAAGATGAAATCAAAATCCTTGAATGAGCAGTGAAAGAGTAGATGAATAGTAACTATGTTGAGTTGGTGAGTAAATGAGCGCAAAGGGTAAAAAATGAGGGTCCCTTAGTATATATACTAAAGTGGTGGGACCCATGACCGACTTACCTAGCGCGGCAGCAGATTTTTACCTCTGACCATGCTTTTGCTCTTTCAGACTTGCTGAACTTTCACCTTCACCGCTGCAGCGGAATTTTGTCGCCGTAGTGGAATGCACTTCTCGACAGCGAAATAGTAAATGCTGCAGCGTAATGGAGATTCAGAGAACATGAATTTTGACCCATTTGGACCGTTGTGAGCGGCCATTTTATGCTACAGCGTTTGGTCACCGCTGACAGTGGATTTATGTCCGCTGCAGTAAAATTTTGCCACTTTGCTCACTTCCCAGATTAACGCATGCATTGTATCCACCAAGTCCTACATCAACTTCACAACTGGTTAGTTCTACATCCTATTAAAACCTTGATACCTCTTTTCTGGGCAAGCCGGGCTTCTTATAGGTTAAAGGGGATTGCCTCGGAACTTCCAAAATTACCCCTGGTATTAAAATTCCTCGGAGAGACGAGCGCGGCCGCGCATGAACCGCGCATGGGCCACACATATGGCCTTGCATTCTGTATGTCAACCTCCTGCACGAGCGCGGCCTGATCGGCGCCCACCTATACCACTAAAGAGTAGCAAGTCAGAGGTCGAAGCAGCTTTTACCCGAAAGGGTCGGGATCAATTTCCACAGGGAGCTATGTCTGTGGGAGTTGAGTGTCTAAATGATCTAGTGGCGTGTCATGCTCTTAATTACACTTCTCATAAAAAGGATTTTGTAATTATTCTATGATTTAGTCTAAATGAAACTATGAACTAGCCAACTAATACACCCTCCGTTCCAATTTATGTGAACCTGTTTGACTGGGCACGGAGATTAAGAAAAAATGAAGATTTTTGGAATTTGTGGTCCTAAACAAGTGAAAAAGGGGCCCAGAGTATTTGTGTGGTTATAAAAGCTTCTCATTAAGGGCAAAATTGTAAGTTTAAGCTAAATTGTTTCCAATTTTAGAAAGGGGTCATTCTTTTTGGAACGGACCAAAAAGAAAATAGGTTCACAATTAGAACACACATTGATGATGCAATTTTAGTGATTAGGGTTGTACTAAGTCTAAACAAGGAGCAAACAAAAGAAAAATACAATAAAACAATCTAAAACTAAGAACAAACACTAAACTAAAAATAAATCATGAGAACATACCAGTGATTAGTGTGGATTAAGGATGTAAAAAGATGAAATCAAAAGCCTTGAATGAGCAGTGAAAGAGTAGATGAATAGTAACTATGTTGAGTTGGTGAGTAAATGAGGGAAAAGGGTAAAAAATGGGGGTCCCTTAGTATATATACTAAAGTGGTGGGACCCATGACCGACTTACCTAGCGCGACAGTGGATTTTTACCGTTGACCACGCTTTTGCTCCTTCAGACTTGCTGAACTTTCACCTTCACCGCTGCAACGGAATTTTGTCGCCGTAGCGGAATGCACTTCGCGACAGCGAAATAGTAAATGCTACAGCGTAATGGAGATTCAGAGAACATGAATTTTGACCCATTTGGACCGCTGTGAGCGGCCCTTTTACGCTACATCGTTTGGTCACCGCTGACAGCGGATTTATGACCGGTGTAGCAAAATTTTGCCACTTTGCTCTCTTCCTAGATTAACACCTGCACTATATCCACCAAGTCCTACATCAACTTCACAACTGGTTATCTCAAAATCTATCCTACCAAAAAAACGAACAAGAAAGAAAATAAAACACTTGGGTTGCCTCCCAAGAAACGCCTTATTTAACATCGCGGCATGATGCATGTTACCATGATCAAAGGAATTTCATCAAAGCCACCACATGGCTATCTTCAAATTTACCCAGATAATGCTTGACCCGGTGCCCATTCACACAAAAAATCTCTCCATTCTTGTTTTTGAGATCAAGAGCACCAAAGGGTGTAACCAATACCACTTCAAACGGACCACTCCACTTGGACTTAAGTTTACCCGGGAAGAGACGAAGCCTAGAATTGAAAAGAAGAACCAAGTCTCCCACTTTGAACTCCCCGCCTTTGGCATATTTGTCGTGCAGGTACTTCCTTTTCTCTTTGTACAAACAAGAGCTAGCATATGCATGGAATCTAAACTCATCTAGCTCATTGAGGTGATCAACTCTCAGATTTGCAGCGGTATCCTAGTCCAAGTTCAACTTCTTCAATGCCCATAGTGCCTTGTGCTCCAATTCCACCGGAAGATGACATGTTTTTCCATATACCAACCGGTAAGGAGACATACCGATAGGTGTTTTGAAGGAAGTCCGGTAAGCCCAAAGAGCATCATCAAGCTTCCGGGACCAATCAGTCCGATTAGCATTCACTATCTTGGACAAAATGTTCTTGATTTCACGATTAGACACTTCAACTTGGCCACTTGCTTGAGGATGGTACGGAGTAGACACTTTATGATTGACTCCATACTTGGCTAGCAATGAATCAAAGGCCCTATTGCAAATATGAGATCCCCCGTCACTGATGATGGCACTGGTGTCCCAAATCTTGTGAAAATATTCTTCTTTATAAAACCAACCACACTTCGGGCCTCATTGTTTGGCAAAGCCACTGCTTCAACCCATTTTGAAACATAGTCCACCGCCACAAGTATGTAGGTGTTTCCACATGAACTAACACCCCATAAAATCAATTTCCCAAACATCGAAGATATCCACCTCAAGGATTGTAGCGAGAGGCATTTCATCTTTCTTGGATATGCCGCCCATTCTTTGGCATTCATCACACCTCTTGACCAACTCACTAGAATCCTTGTACAAAGTAGGCTAAAAGAAACCACAACTTAAGACTTTTGAAGCGGTCCTAGCCCCTCCATGATGACCACCATAAGGTGAGGAGTGGCAAGACTCAAGAATTGACACTTGCTCTTCTTCGATCACACACCGCTGAATGACACCATCATTGTATATCTTTAACAAATACGGTTCATCCCAATAATAATCCATGATATACCGTCTAAGCTTCTTCCTTTGGTTAGAAGAGAGCTCAAACGGGACAACACCGGTGATAATGTAGTTGGCGATGTCCGCGAACCATGGCATAGCATGCATAGAGACGGAGAGAAGTGTTCATCCGGGAAGTTATCATTAATATCAAGGACATCACTTGGCCTCCCTTGCTCTTCCAAATGGGAAAGATGGTCGGCAACTTGGTTCTCACTCCCATTCCTATCAACGATCTCCAAATAAAACTCTTGGAGCAATAACACCCACCGCATAAGTCTAGCCTTGGAATCCTTTTTCATTATTAAACACCGGAGCGCCGCATGGTCGGTGTGAACTATCACCTTGGCGCCCATAAGGTAAGGCCTGAATTTCTCCATTGCAAAGACTATAGCCAACAACTCTTTTTCGGTGACAGTGTAGTTCATTTGGGCGGAGTTCATGGTCTTGCTTGCATAGTAGATGGGGTGAAAGATTTTGTTCACCCTTTGTCCCAAAACCGCCCCCGCTGCCACATCACTAGAATCACATATTAGCTCAAAAGGAGAGCTCCAATCCGGCACGGTGATAATTGGCGTGGTAGTAAGATTTTGCTTCAACAACTCAAATTCTCTCATACAATTTTCATCAAAGTGGAACTTGGCGTCTTTTTCAAATAGCTTGAAAAGAGGATTTACCACCTTCGAAAAGTCTTTAATGAAGCGCCGGTAGAACCCTGCATGCCCAAGAAAGCTACGGACTCCCTTCACCGAGGTTGGAGGAGGAAATTTGGAAATGACCTCGATCTTGGCCTTGTCTACTTCAATTCCATGCTTTGAGATTTTGTGACCCAGAACTATCCCTTCTTCAACCATAATACATTTTCCCAGTTGAGCACTAGGTTGGTTTCTTCACAACGGGCAAGGACTTTATCAAGATTTTTCAAGCATTCATCAAAGGAGTCCCCTACCACACTGAAATCATCCATGAATACCTCTAGAAAGTCTTCAACCATATCAGTGAAAATTGCCATCATGCACCGCTGGAATGTAGCGGGTGCATTGCACAATCCAAAAGGCATTCTGGAGAAAGCAAATGTCCCATAGGGACAAGTGAAGGTTGTCTTTTCTTGGTCTTCTAGAGCTATCAAGATTTGATTATAACCTGAATTCCCATCCAAGAAGCAATAGAAAGCTCTCCCCACAAGTCTGTCAAGAATTTGGTCCAAGAAAGGCAAAGGGAAGTGATCATTGCGGGTCACTTTGTTCAATTTGCGGTAATCCATGCATACCCGCCAACCAGTGACTGTCATTTTGTACCACGGTCATGCCACCCTTTTTTGGAACACATTGGACTGGAGAAGTCCAAGCACTATCGGAGATTGGGTAGACGACCCCAGCATCGAACCACTTGATTATCTCTTTCTTGAAAACCTCTTACATTGCCTCATTTAGCCTCCGTTGGTGTTCTACGGAAGGCTTTGCTCTATCCTCAAGAATGATATTGTGCATACAAAATGCGGGGCTTATTCCCCGAATATCAGCAAGTGTCCAACCTATGGCCTTCTTCCTCCTCATTAGCACTTTGAGAGTAGAGTCTACCTGCAATTTGGTTAGG
This sequence comes from Nicotiana undulata, assembly GCA_005239495.1. Lineage (NCBI taxonomy): Eukaryota > Viridiplantae > Streptophyta > Magnoliopsida > Solanales > Solanaceae > Nicotiana > Nicotiana undulata. The sequence goes on from ML294531.1 coordinate 5,042, forward strand.
CAAGATGAAAGTATAACAGGTAAAGTACGAGAGGGACCCAGAAATTCATACCTGAGGTGTGGTGGAAGTGGCTTCAACTCCAAGGTAGGTGGCTCTTCAATTGAAGGCTTTGTCGGATGAGTTTTTTGATTCTCCAAATACAAGGATAACTTTCGAGGACCATATGAATAAGAACCCATGCCTTGTAGAGCATTGGTCCTCTCGATCAAGCCATCCACCTCAATATCATCATGATTCAATAGAGCTGCTTCCACGGGGTCTTCAACATTTATCATTGAGCTTGTTTCATCAATAATGACCTCGGTGACAAGGTCCATGAAATAACACACCTCTGTGCTATTGGGTTGAGATTTGTCCCATTTGAACTTCAAGATTTCGAATGGAGGTGTTATGGGAGGCAAGTTGAGCATCTGAATCTGCATTGCGTTCCATCATTTGTTTGAACATTTGCTCAATTCTACCCATGCCATTACTTGAGGAACCTTGCCTTGTGATTTATAGAGGATGGATTGTTGGGTTGTTGATACATCGGGGGCCTTTGAAAGCCCGACCCCCGATTTCCATTTCCACCCCAATCGTTGTTCCCGCTCCAATTGTTGTTGTTGTTGCCTCCCCAGTGTTGATTTTTGTTCCCAAAATTGCTTGAGTTGTTACTATTATTCCAATTGCTTTGCCTTTGATTGTTCCAACTTTGGTTGTTCCCTTGATTGTTCCTTTGTCCTTGAAAATTGTTGGCATACATTACATCCTCATTTTGCTCATTATAGGAATCTTCTTGATTATACCCACTAACTCATTGGTCGCATTGGTCATTGTTGTTTTGCACTTGATTTCCACGAGGCCTTCGCTTGTTCACCAAAATATTCACCCCTTCCATAGCATGCACTTGCTTCGGCCCTTGTATTTGTTGAAGTTGTGCCTTAGCAAGTTGATTCATGGTGGTGGTAAGTTCGGCAATTGCTTGCCCATGGTCTTGAAGCTCTTTGTGGAGGTTAATAACACTTGGATCACCCTGAGGCACATTTTCTCTACTTTGCCATGCTGACAAAGTGTCAGCCATTTCATCTAAGATGTCACATGCCTCAGTGTAAGTCAGATTCATAAAGTTGCCTCCAGCAAGTTGGTTGACCACACACTGATTTGTGGTATTGATGCCTTGGTAGAAAGTATGTTGTATCATGGCCTCTGTCATGTCATTCTTTGGGCACTCCTTGACCATAGTTCTGTAACGTTCCCAAATCTCATGAAGAGGCTCATTTGGCACTTGCTTGAAAGCCAATATCTCATCTCTTAATGTCGTCATGTGCCCAGGGAAGAAAAACTTGGCAATGAACTTATCTGCCAATTCATCCCATGTAGAGATAGAATGATTGGGGAGTCTCTCAAGCCAATCCAGGTCCTTCCCTCGAAGAGATAAGGGAAATAGTATGAGCCTCAGGGCATCCTCCGAGACGTTTGTTTGCTTGATCCCCCAACATGTGTCCACAAAACCCTTTAAGTGCTTGTAGGCATTTTGGTGGGGAGCTCCCGTGAAGTATCCACATTGCTCCAAGTGTGTCAACATCACATTCGTGATTTGGAAGTTGCCCGCCCGGATTCTAGGCGGGACAATAGCACTTGCATACCCCTCGTTTGGAAGCACCCGAGGAGAAACTCTGGGAGGTGGAGGCGGGGGAGGGTCTTGAATATCATCATTAAGATTGGCATGTCGGCCCCGTCTTGGAGGTGGTAATTGATTCAATTCATCCTCTCCTTTGTTATACACCTCCTCCCCCGGAATAATATTGCCCAAAGGATCAGCCATGAGTACCTGTTTTGATTCAAACACACAAGTTAACAAAAAGAAGGAAAGAAAAACACTCTACACCGCTAATAAAATAGATAGTCAACACCGTTATAACTCTCTGGCAACGGCGCCAAAAAGTGATTGGCGCCCACCTATACCACTAAAGAGTAGCAATGCAGGGGTCGAAGAAGCTTTTACCCGAACGGGTCGGGATCGATTTTCACAGGGAGCTATATATGTGGGAGTTGAGTGTCTAAATGTTCTAGTGGTGTGTCATGCTCTTAATTACACTTCTCATAAAAAGTTTTTGTAAATATGCTCTGATTTAGTCTAAATGAAACTATGAACTAGCTAACTAATATCTTTTTGAGGATTTTCTCAGTTGATTAAAGGGACTAGGGCTATGACTTCCTCCTAGGTGAGTGACTAATAGGGTCTAAAATTAAGAATGACCTTGTGAAATGTGGGTGAGTGGCATAACCTCATGTTAAGGTGCTCACCCACTACCTCTCGGTAATATGGGTGACTTTGCTCAATTTGGCATTCTCAAGCGCAATTGGGTGTTTTTATTTATTCACATGAATTGGCTCAAGTCGGGTGTAGCTATCTCTAGCATCCACCCTTTTATTGTGGCTATCAATCTCTTGAGTTTGCCCCAATACCTTGGTAGCTCAATTACCTAGACTTGGGTCATCTTTCTCAAGAGTGTCCACACTAGAGTTGGGTCACAACCTTAGCTTAAGGGTCTAGCTACTCATAATTGAAGAAGAAACACAAGTAGAGGATGAATTTAAGCTCATAAATGTAAAATACAATATAGAAATTGAAGAACTATTGTGAAAGTAAGCTAAAATTACTCAAAATAGTCAACAAGCACTATTCACGTATTCCCCTAACAACTGATAACCTAAAAAATGAGAAAAAGATCTATTTATACTAGGCTGGAAATACTGAAAAAAATTGCCCCTACGGAGAATCCGCTCCCAGCGTATTTCTGAGCGCCGCGGCGGAATGGCTTTCGCTGCAGCGGAATAATGGCCGATGCAGCGGTCTTGAACTTTGTAACTCTCTGATTCTTCCATTCCGCGTCCAGCTGATTAATAGAACGCTGCAGCGGTGGCTGGAACGCTGCAGCGAATTAATACCGCTGACCGCAAAAGTGCAAATCCCCAATGCTGCCAACTCTCTGAAGTTTCTAAAACGCGTCTAGCGAACAAAAGGATGCTGCAGCGGTAGGTGAACCGTTGCAGCGGAAAAATAGTGCGGACAACGCTTTGCTTAGCCTCAAAAACACCTCTCTGCAGTTTGACATGCGGGGCAGCGGAGAGAAATCCGCTGCAGCGAAGTGACAAACGCTGCAGCGGAAAAATGAATGCTGCAGCGTTTCTGCTGGGTTCAGGGACTTTGCAAGTTCTGCTCCTTTTGAGATCTTTTTAGATCAATATTTACAAATCAACTCAATTCCTGCAATTTAAACAACTTGCATCAAAATGTGGGAGTATTGTAGTCAAGTTGGCCTAAAGAAAATAGGAGTAAATAGTAGTACAAATCACTAGTTATCACGGCCGCGCATGGACCGCACATGGGCCGCGCATATAGCGATCAAGTCTGCCTGGCGACCACTTCTCGAGCGCGGCCGCGCATGGATCGCGCTCCTGCAATCAGTTATTTTTTCTCCTTTTTTCTTTCTTCTTTCACGCGCATTCACCTCCGAGTGGTTTTCCTTGCTTTAAATTAGCTCCAAACACTGTCCTATGTCCTCATAATCAAGACTTGCTCCTGCAAAACATAAAATTTATAATTAGAGCCATTTTTTGTCATTTAACCTTCCTATAACAGTAAAGCATAACTAAGTTATGGCGTAAATAATTGTTAAACTACATGAATCTGGCCTATTATCAGGTACCGTGGAATTTCTATAAAATTTTATACCGTACAAGTTGTGTACTCAACGTCTACTCTGAACTTTTCTTACCGTGACAAAAAATATTTGTTGCTTACGACCATCTCCAACCTCACATTATATATTACACCAAATCCTATTTTGACGTAATATTTGGTATTTTGGTGTGTCAGTCCAATATTATTTCATACACTACTTTAGTGTGTTCATCAACATCATTATTATTCGTCAATATTTTATTTTATTTTTTATTTTATAACACTTTTAATTTGACATATTATAAATTTTACTTTTTTTATTTAGGTCCCTAATACACCTAATTACTTTTTATGTAATATCTTTATAATATTAATTTTACATCTTAATTTTGGTGTATAATTTTTATAAATTAATTTTCGGATATGTTATTTATATATAAAACAGTAAGTTAATTTATATAATTTATAATTGGATAAAACAATATAACCATGACAAAATAAAAAGTGCAAATATAAAATATAGCATGTCGTTAATAAATGAAAAGAAGTTCATTAAATAACATAAATTAAATATTATAAATTAATGACTGGCATAGATTAAAATTGAAAATACATTAAATAACATAATAATTTAGAAAATTATAACATTAACTTAGTACTCTCGTAAGTTGATTCCAGATCCACCAATTTTATGTAGTAACTAAAATAAATTTTAACATAATGTAATATTTATTTAATTAAATTTTATAATTGATTTCAATTTTATTTGATTATCCGGTAATATCTATAATGTATAACATTTGCTTACAATTTATTATTTAAAAATTTATGGTATAAAATAATTTTATATTTAATGGTTATATAAGAAAGGAATATGAATTATATGCGATGAATACGTAAAAAAGAAAAAGAAAAAAAAAGAAAGGATTTGTTTATGAAATAATTTTAAAAAAGAAAATTTAAATAAAAGAAAATAATATAATAAAGAGAGAGAAGAATGAAAAGGATATTTTTTTGGTGTAAAATAGTGTAATGGATTAAAGTTAATTTTCACCATTTGGTGTTTAGATCATTTTGATGTAAAAAATAGTGGTTAAGGTTTGGAGATGCACTAATTAGAAGCAAAGGAAACATAAAAAATATATATTTAAGGATAACTGACCAATAGTAGTAAGAAAGCTATTGCATTTTTCACACTAACTAAGTGTACTTTTTTCAAGTAGTAGAATGTGTTTTACGAACAACGGAAATAAAACATGTAATAAATTTTACTTAGAAAACGAATGAAATTACACAAAATAACGACTAATTATTTGATCAGAAAATAATAAACCATGTAAAAAAGAAAAATAAAGCTTGGAATGGTCAAAAGACAATTATTTGGGTTTGTATTATTTTAATTAAAGAGACAAAATGAGGTGGTCTCTAAATATAAATAGAACAAGATAACATTTAGTTTTTTCATATGATTTGTAGGACTAATGCTCATAATATGATAACTCAAAGTAAATGTTCTTTCATTCCAACACATCACCAACTAATCGTACAATATATCTATTGCTTATATTTGAGCAACTATTTACAAACAAGTTTGCTGGCCAAATTGGTTCTACTTAGTTCCCTTCTATTTGGTTAATGCCTTAATTCCATTAGCTAGGTTGGTTCACCTAGAATAAGTCTAGGAAAATCAATACGTAAAATTGAATTTGTTAAAATGTGAAAGTTCATGAAGAAAGTAACATAAGGAAGGAAGATGTAAACAAGGAAGAGAATATAAAAGTATGATGAGGGAGTAGAGGAGAACATAACAACCAACTAAAAATGTAATGATCAGCTATACTCCCTCCACTCCCCCCACCCATCCTGCCGACTCTATTTTCTTCAATAATTTATACACTATTTCGAAGGAACTAATGTGCTATTTTAATTTTTTACATAAGAATGCTTAAATATAAGCTTGATAACTAAAAAGAAAATATTTTGTTATGATGAAAAAAAAAGTATCATTTCTACAACTTGAAAACAATTACTCATTTTGTTATATGAAAGAAAATATTTTTCTACATCATGAAAAGAAAGTACTTTTTTTTGTTAAAATGAAAAAATATATATTTTTTCAGCATCAGTAAAAGAAAATATTTAGTTTTTTAAACGAAAGGAAATACTTTTCTACATCATGAAAAGAAAGTACTATTTTGTCGGGAAAAAAATATTTTTTCTATTCCAGGAAAAGAAAATATTTAATTTGTTGAAATGAAAGAAACTACTTTTTCAACATCACGAAAAGAAAGTACTTGTTTTGCTGATTTTATTTTTTCTACATCACTAAAAGAAAGTACTCGGAAAAAGGATAAGAGTGGTTTGGGGATGGGTAGGGTGGGGTGGATTGGCGAGGATGGGAAATATGATGGAGATGGGTTGAAAAATAGTTTTGGAAAATGTTTTCCCTACTTTCGATAACCGAAAAAATATATAAAATTTATAGAATTTTTGTACATAACGTACATAATATATGTATATACATTTTGTTAAGAAGAAAATCATTATCAATGGTTGAAGCTATTAACGAGTTGATCTTTAGAGGGTACGTGGCGCCGAGCAACAAGATATATCTATTATTTTAAGAGCGGCTATACGGTGCATTTTCTCTTATTTAACTTGTGCGAAGAAATCCAATACATACATGTACCACAGTTTGTTGGAGTATTTAATGGGAGTTGCAAGCTGGGTTAAAGAAAAGGAAAAAAGTTGATGAAGGAACGGAGGCAGACTTCAAAGTCCATTCTCGGTCATAAACCTGGGCCGGTCCAATTAGTCTAGTTATACAATTGTACTTTAGCTACCCAAATAAAGACTAGTGTACCTTACCTTATATGACTTTGGTCACAAGTCAGAACTAGTTGGAAGACGAATTTCAGAAGCAATGATCTTTGAACCATTTGCGTAATGCTACTGTTTTTTTATTTTTTAATATTATTTCCTTTAATCTTATTTGTCTAAAGTGGATTATTTATTTTTCTAATTGAAGCAATTTTAAGAAAAGTAACAAATGTTTAAATGGTGTAAATACTTTAAAATAAGGGTTAATACATAATACCCCATTGGGGTTGTATCGAATTTCCAGTTACACCCCTTAAAAATACGGGTATTCTATGACCCCCCTGTTTAAACTTTAAGTGAATTAAAATAACACTTGTTGAGTCAGCTGGCACACAACCTCAGTTAAAACCAGGCGCGTGTTATGCGCTCCTTTTTATATTTATTTCTCATTTTATTTTTTAATCCACAATGGATTAATTGACAATATTGAGAACCAACCCGCTCATTATCACACCCAAGCCCTAAACCCAATCCTTCTCTCTTCTCTAAATCCCCTAAATCTTTTCTTCGATCCCTCCAAAGTTAGGACAACATTTTTGTAAATTCCCAATGCGAAGTGAATTTTCAACTCAAAATCGATACTTTAGGGCGATTATCGAAGCTTGAAGGAAAAAATCAAAGCTTGAACTTCTTGGATTTCTGACTTTCTAAACTCAATCAAGAGTCATTTTGACTGTGACGAGTAAGTTCTTTTGCACTATTTCTGATTATATTTTGTGTGTTAGTATGTTGTTAGTTGTTTAATATTTGTTTTTGTTCCTATTTTGCATATTGGCAGCTAGGTTGGTTTTTTTTTAAGATTGGGGGTTTATATATAATCTAGGTTAAGTAACTAAATTATACTGTAATTGAATAGCAGAATTGTTGAATGGCTTTCACTCTTGTAACACTGAGGTGTTTCCATGGGGGTACAATTGTGTTTGGTCCTAATCCAAGTTGTGAGGGTGGGTGTTTAACAGAGTATTTTGATATCGACACAGATAGAATGTCTTATTTTGAATTGAGAGACTATATTAAAGAACTTGGTTACACTACTTCTTGCTCATTTTATGTAAGGTCACCCTACCATGGCAATTTGGTTGAAACTAAAACTGATAGGGACATTTGTGTAATTATTGATGCCCTTGAAAATGGGGATTCTTTGGACATATTTGTGTCTCACATGTGTGATGAGCCTATTGTGGTCCCCCCAATGTTAGAATATAGTGTTGTGTCTGGTAGTGGAGTGTCTTTTAATTGTGAAGGGGTGGTTGGTGAAGAATCTAATGCTGCTTTTGAGGAGGTTGGAACTGGTGAGGGCTTGACTAGTGAGGCTGCCCAAAATCCAATAGATGAGGCTTCCCAAAACCCAAATAACTCTAATGAAAATAGCTCTAACCCTGCTGGAGAACACACTTTTGAGGGTGACCAAACAGAACTTGATGAAGGTGTTTTAGAAGAAGGTGAATCTGATAAATCTACTGAAAGTAGCTCACCTTCTGAACATGATGAGTTGTTTGAAGAAGGTGTTGAAGACTATGGTAGTGATGTGCACGAAGAGTTTAGGGATTTCAGGCAAGAGAGGAGGTCTTTTCAGAGAAAAAAAAAGAGGGTGAGAAGACCTGTCAGTAAAGAAGTTCCTTTAACCGAAGGGAGTCCTAAATCAAAACCAGATTTAGGATATGATGAGCATGTTGTTGCCCAACAAACTCAAACTCCAGGCCAAAAAAGGAACTTAGATGGTATTTTTTGTGGTGATGAACCTTACTATGGGAGTTCTGAAGTAGGCAGTTTTGAAACAGATCATGGAGCAGATTGGGAAGAAGTTGAACAGAAGGTAAAAGCTTTCAAGAGGAAGAAGGATACTAAAAGAATTATATTTGATCCTACTTGTGAGAAGATTGTCTGGGAATTGGGACTTGTGTTTGAGAATGTTGAGAAGTTTAGAGCTTCAATGCATGGATTTTAGCTTCAAGGCACAAAATAATAATTACAATGCTTGAAGAGATTAGATTGAAGATGATGAAGAGGATTGCTCAGTTAAGGGACTTCTCAAATTCATGGATTACTGACATATCTCCTATGGCTTTGAAGAATTTACAGGAAAATATCTCAAAGTCAATGAAATGCACAATTCATTAGAATGGTGAGTATGGGTATGAAATAGAGGAAGGCCCATATAAGAAGCACATTGTGAGTATGGATAATTTGAGTTGTAGTTGCAGAGCATGGCAGCTTAGAGGCATTCCCTGCCAACATGCCATTGCAGTAATGCATTTCAAGCAACTGGAGCCTATAAGGTATTCCTTCACTGGTATAGCAAAGAAACCTACCTCAAGACTTATTCAAACTTCATTCAACCAATGAATGGTATGGACATGTGGCCACAATCTGAAAATCCACAAGTGGCACCTCCTGAAATCAAGTCAATGCCAGGGAGGCCAAAGAAACTAAGAAGGAAAGAAGCTACTGAATCCAAGAAAACAGAAAAGTTGAGTAGGTGTAGGGGCCAAGTGACTTGCAGCTACTGTAAAGGCATTGGACACAATAAGAGAGGTTGTCTAGCTGTTGCTGCTGCTTCATCAAGTGCTTCTGTTGCTGCTTCAGTATCTTCTCCTGCTGCTGTTGGAAGAGGATATGTTGCTGCTGTTGGAAGAGGATCTGCTGCTGGAAGAGGACGAGGTAGAGGGAGGGGAAGACCTCCTGCTACTGCTGCTTCAGCATCTGTTGTTGCTGCTGCTTCATCAACTGCATCTGTTGCTGCTTCAGTATCTACTGCTACAGCTGCTGGAAGAGGAAGAGGTAGGGGTAGGGGAAGTGCACCACTTGCTGGTTCATCATGTGCTTCTGGAAAAGGAAGGGGTAGAGGAAGAGGAAAGGGAAGGGGAACTGGTGGCTTGGAGGCTTGGTTTAATTGTTCACAAGGATCAGGGACCAATGTTGATGTTGCTGGAATGAATCCAACTGCGTCTCGCCCTTTTAAAAGGCCAAGGATGGTAGGGGTTGGTTTAATGATTGCTGAAAGTGGATACACTACTTTCAATGTAAGTATTTAGTGTTGTTCCTTTAATTTTTTTAGACAATCAAACTTTGGTTAACTGTCATTGCTATTCTTTCTTGTAGCCTGGCCTACCAAGTGAAAGAGTTGTGAATCTTGGAGCAAGAACAGTTACAAGTTCAGCAGCTGTTACTGGAGACATTGGATATCAACTGAGAACAGGAGTGAAATGGAAAGGAAAAGCAGCAATAACCTCAAGGAGACTACAACAAATGAGGGGAGATAAAGAAATTCAAACAAGGTCAAAGAGGGATGTTGCAGCAAAGAATGCAAGCCAGGACACAACATCTAGAAATTAGAAGCTTTAACTACTTAGACTATGTATTATGCACATTAGGTGTTTTGTTGGTAGTGCACTTCTTTTGTTGGATAACTATTCTGCTAAGAGCAGACTATGTATTATGCACACTACTTGTTGCAAATATCTGTTTTGGTATTACTTTGGTTAATGTCCTTCATTGTTCTCTTGTAACTATTCTGTTGTTGCAAATGGTCTGTTTGGTATTAGTTTGGTTATTGTCTTCCATTCTTCTTAAAACTGATACGCACATGCAACATATATGTACAAATTCCAGTTTCATTCATTGTTGTTCAACCAAAAAATGGAGATTAACTCCTACAAACTAAAGACTGTGGATTAACTCCTCTGAACTACATTTAATGTCACAAAAGCTGGAAAGTAATTCAAACAAACTACATAGAATTTGAATGATTACTAAATAAACATATAACATATAACCAGTAGAAGAAAAATACATAAGATGCCCTTCCTATTGTACAAATTACAGTTGTGATTCATCTTCCCCGTCCATTGTTCATTCTCTATCCCATGCTCAATTTTCACCAATTGAGTCTTCAATGATTCATAATTGGCTAATCCTTCTTCAATCTCCCTCAATTTGTTCACCAACCGTGGAAGGACAAATTTAGAACGCTCATCAATATCATCATCCCTCCATCGAAAAAATTTACAAGACTTGGTCTGAAATTTGAAGAGATACAAATCATTTCAAATAAACCAGAAAATGGGAGAATATCAGTCCAATTGCCCAAATACTTACACCATAATATGGACAAGACCAGAACCGTCTTCCAGGGTTCCTACTCTACCAAGAAGTTTGCAATGGCAGCAAATCTCCATGCTTGCAGCGCACCTTTATATTCAACATTGGGTCATGCTCGTCCATACAAAGTTGATTCAAGTTGATTCCTGCCATTTCAAACACTAGAAAACAAAGAATTAGCCCAGATTAATTTTCCTCCAAAACCCTAAAAACTATCTGTAAAATATGATTAAGAAAATTAAAGATTGAGGAGGAGAAGTTAATACTATACAAGAAGGTTACAATTTAAAAATAAAAAATAAAAACCTTTCGATTCACCAAGATGGAGCTTCAATGGCTGATGAATGTGGGTGTGGAAGAAGAGAAAGACTTTTAATTATTAACCTAATCGAATGTGACCGTTAAATAAGACATGGAAGTCGAAATTATATTTTTCACGCGCTCAAAAAACGTGAAGACACGTTGTGTGCCAGCTGACTCAGCAAGTGTTATTTTAATTCACTTAAAGTTTAAACAGGGGGGGGTCATAGGATACCCGTGTTTTTAAGGGGTGCAACTGGAAATTCGATACAACCCCAATGGGGTATTTATGTATTAACCCTTGAAATAAATTTACTTTGTAAAAACAACTACTAATATTTATAATTAGAGGGAGTAGTTAACAATTAACAATAAAAGATAAGAATCTAATGAAATTTTAGTGAAAAGATCATTAGATCTGAACTCCTAAACAGTACGATTTAAAGTATCACTATTTCTTGATCACAAATCTATCTCTGCGTGGACCATAATGCAAACAGCTTTTTTTCTTCTTCGTGTTTGATTGCAGACTGACAATTCTGATTTCTGAGTTAGAAAAGAATAAACAAATCGATTATCCAATCTTGATTCCTAAAATTTCTTTGTCCACTAATTTTTTGCTTTATTGGTTACCGAAAGGTTCGCAGTATAGTAGAGAAAGAATATGACTGTCTCCCCCACCAATATTCTTATTCTTTTCGTGTTAATGGGGTGGGCAACTCCGCATTTGACAATTCTTTATTCGTGCATATAGTTTTTTGGTAAATTCCATGTCTTCTATTAACAACAGAACAAATCCCGTGTCTTGTTTTTTAGCCATTCAAATGAATCCAAAATTAGGGGTTTGAATGAACTAAGATTCGAGTTCATATCTCAAAATCCAAGGTTTATTATGTTGACCCAAATGTATGTGAAGCATGTAAAAATATATGAATTTGAAACCCAATCTCTCTATTCAAATGTGCCTTGAGTTGAAGATACTAGAGCAACTTTAGGATTCAAGTTTATGGATGGAACGATATTCTAACTCCTCTGTGGTGTTGAAACTCTAAGGTTTATGAGGTAGCAAATAAGGTGATAGAAACATATAAAAAAATATATAATATTTCAAAAATCTAAGTAAAAAAGAAACTTTTTCAATGGATATAGTTGAAATTCATTGAAAACATATGGATAAGTCAATATACAAATTTTGAGGAAGATTGGAGATGATTTGGACTGGTTTTGTATTAAAATTTATAATTAAATTAAGTTCAAAAAATTCTTCTGCGCACATGTATCAAACATGTATCACGCATGTATCTCACACACAGATATACATAGATATACATGTGATACATAATTGATACAAATATGATACATATGTGATACACAAATGATACACATTGTGATACACACATCATTTTTTTCCATGTTTTTACTTCGAATTTTCAATTCAAACCACCTCAAAACTTCACCAAATCATCCCAAAACTGATATTCAAGTTCCATAAGATGTACCCAATATATTCTGATGACACCCGCTCAAAAGAATACAAAATTGTGACCTTTTTGTTTTTGCTACAAATAACTAATTGGCTAATATTAATAATATTTTATGAATTGATCAATTTTTATAATGAGCTACTTATAAATGGACCTGGTAATTTAACTTAAAAAATTAAACCCCTATGCAACTGTGATAAGAAAAACGTGAAATTTGAATTGATTGTCCACAACACAATTATAAATGTAAAAGTATTGAAAAAACTTATAAGTAGTGATAGGTGAGAACCCATGAATTATTGGCCAAACGAATTGAAGATATCATTTGATTGAATTTCATACTGCTTAGACAAATTTAAAATTACTATTAGAAACTATGCCAAGAAAGCATTACGTTACATTTGATCCAATATTTCTATAGGATGCCATGTATTCTACACTTTTGAATCTCGTAAACAGAGAAACAAATTCTTTTTCTTTGATTTTGTTCTCTCATTCACGCTACATGTAATATGATTTAGTAAGGTATTTTTGTCTACCTTCATGTACTAATTAATTAAATTATGATAACATTTAGAACATCTTCAACATGTACTTTGTAAGATGGTATAATTTTTTTAAATTAAATTAATACTAATTAGCAAAAAAGGAAAAAAAATGACATATCAAATTCTCTCGAAAAAAAATAAAAATTGAAGAGTTAATTGGGGGGGGGGGGGGGG
>ML294531.1:18415-51336 GCA_005239495.1 Nicotiana undulata
TGAAACATAAAATTACGCTTTACGGGGCGGGTTGAAGTCTTCGCGGGTTTATGTGGGTGTGCCCCGCAATCGCACTACCCCGCACCGTTTGTCATCCCAAGTCATTTGGTACACAAACTAAATTATCCCAGGATTATAATTCCTAGACTAGTTTATCCTACATGAGAGGTGGAATAAAATAATTCCAAATTTGATGGGATAAGAACGGATAAGATGAGATCAGATATCCAAGATTAAGTGTGAGATTAAATTTATATTATGTTTGCTTGACGGTATAAATTTATCCACGCTTCTTTTTTATGTCTAAGTTACTTTTGTTTTCTAACTCACTTCCTTTTTCTTGTTTGAGTTTCAAAAATATCCCCATTCATGGTTGTTTATTGATAGGTTTCATGTACCTTAGTTTTATATTTTGATGATCTAACAAACTTATTATCAAGAACCAGATAAGGAACCTGATACATACTTGGTACACAACTCAAATATCTGACTCAAGCTAGAGAGAGTTGTCATAACTTCAGAAGATAAAGAATCAACACAAGGAACTGATGACCTTGGGTTTTCATGGCAATAGTACGAAGTCAACTCTCTACAGCTGGAAAGCGACTGCCTGCAGTGTACACGCAAACAGTACAACATAGTGCAACAGTCACTTCCATTGGGAAAGACCTTGTACTATTTAGGTGATTACATCATTTAAGTGATGTCATCCAAGTTGTATTAACATTAATCTTACAACATAACATTACTTGAACACTTGAGAATTCATCCAAGCACTCCAAGCATCTGATTATCCATAACACAATTCTCAAGTGCATCAAGAACAAAGTACGTTGCTGCTACGGACCAGTTCCTACATCAAGTCTTTGTATGTCCTTAGTAGAGTTGTAATTTTGCATTTGTTCTTCATTGTAATTCCTACTTAGCTTGTTTAGAAGCATTAAGTAGGAAACTCTTGTAAACCATAAACTACAGTATTTGTGTCATGGCTAGAGTTAGTCATATGTTGAAGTCTTTGTAATAGGTGTATTGCAAAGTGGCTTGTGATAGGTGTATTACAAGTTAGTGAGGGATTAAGAGTTTAATTCCTAGGCATAGGTTGTAATCTAAAAAGTTGCTCATAGTGAAGTTGAAATCCTACAAGTGTAGGATATGATTTTTAATCCCACTGAGCCGGGACTTTTCCACGTAAAAGTTCCCTGCGTCATTTACTTACTTTTGGGCAAGTATAATCTGTGAAAACTAATATAGGACCTGGTCTCTATATAGTTTGGTCGATTCATATATTCTATCAATCGGTATCATAACGGGTTCTTTCTATCAGGTTAACATCTAGAAATGATCCTCGTGGTTGCTCCACCAAACTTCAAAGAAGGTCAGTCCATTTACATGCCACCTAGGTTCAATGGCCAATACTATGGGTGGTGGAAGACAAGGATGTATGACTTTATCATGGCTGAAGACTCCGAGTTGTGAGACGTCATCTGTGATGATCCCTTTTTCCCTACAAAGAAGGTTGGAGATCCATCTTTGACAGTTCCTAAGACGAGGAAGAAGTTAAATAATGCTGATAGGAAAGCTATTGAGAAAAAAATTCATGCTAAGAAAATTTTGGTATGTGGAATAGGTCCTGATGAATACAACATGATATCCGCTTGTCAATCTGCAAAAGAAATATGGGAAGCTCTACAAATTGCGCACGAGGGAACCACTCAAGTAAAGCAATCCAAGATTGACATGTTCATCACTAAGTATGAGCTCTTCAGAATGAAGGATGATGAATCCATTCAAGATATGCACACTCGATTCACTTCCATCATAAATGAGCTACACTCTCTTGGTGAAATTATTCCAAGAAACAAGCTTGTGAGGAAGATCCTCAGCGTGCTGCCCAGTTCTTGGAAAGTAAAGTGAATGTTATCACTGAGGCAAAGGATTTGCAGGCACTGACTATAGACGAGCTGGCTGGGAATCTGAAGACCTACGAAATGAAGAAGAAGAAGGACAGTGAGAGAAGAGAACCCAAGAGAGAAAACAACTTGGTTCTCAAGACAGAAAATAATGACTCAAGTGGTGAGGATAGTGACATGGCATACTTGACTAGAAGAATTCAGAAAATGGTTCGCAGGAATGGAGGTATCCCAAAGAGGGGCAGTTCTAGCAAGCCAGAGAATTATGATCTCTGTCATAAGCGTGGGAAGCTAGGACATTTCATCAAGGACTGCCCTCTGACAAACCAGCCAAGAGGAACTCGGTTCCTGATAAACGCTTCAAAAGAAAGAACGATGTTGACAATGTTGTGAAGCAAGCTCTTGCAGCATGGTGAGATTCCTCCAATGAGTCTGAATAAGAAAATGATGCAGGTGACAGTTCAATGATGGAAGTTGAAAGTAAAACAACTGAGTATGACTCAATCTTGTTTTGATGGCTCAATCAGACGATGATGAAGATGACGGCAATGATGAGGTAAACTTTCTGGATGTTCAGAGAAATATGAAGTCCTACTCTCCTAAAAGGTTTATGTCAGTAGCAAATGTATTAATTGATGCTTACCATAGTCTTATTAATGATAAGGGTGCCTTAACTATGGAATTAGGAGATGCTGAACAAGCCAGAGATGACATGGTAGTTTGTGTTATTGGCTTGAAGAAAACTATAGATAATCTGAAAATGAAAAAGAGGTTCTAGCTGAGAAAATCATTAGCGTAGAACACGAAAGAGATGATCTAATGATGGTAGTCGTTGACTTAAAAGAAACCATTTAAGTGTTAGTAAAGAAAAAGATGCCTTAGTGGAGAAAGTTGCTATCATTGAGCAAGAAATAGATGATCTTTTAGTGGTGGTAGTAGACTTAAAGAAAATAATAGAGAAACTAAAAATTGAAAGTAGGCTTGGAAATCCTGAAAATGGAAAAGAAGTTGCGAGTGAGGCACACATTAAGCTTGAAAATGAGTTGAATGTTGTAAAAACTAGTTTGTGTGCTGAACTTGAGAAAAATAGACAGCTTCAGGCAGAATTAGAAAGAGTAAAAAGTGATCTTGAAAAGTCTCATAAGTAGACCTGGTCCTCTAATGCTATTACTGCCATGTATGTTAACAATGGTGGAAACAGGCAGGGAATAGGGTTTCAAAGGAAGAAATCTCCCTACAACCCTCATAGCAAGTATGTTACTGTACTCGATAATTGGCTATGTATCCACCGTGGTAACAATGTGCATTTCAAAGAAAACTACAAGACCGTGGTTTAGTCTCTTCAGAAAAATAAGGTTTTTGCTGAAAGAGTAACTACTAAAAAGAGGACCTGGTGCCACTCATAAAAAATGCATATCACCTGCATGGACTAAAAGAGCACTCATTCATTCCTTTCCTCATTACAAAGGACCCAAACTTGTTTGAGTTCCTAAATCTAAACCTTTATTTTCTTGTGCAGGGAGCAGTGAAGGAAGAAACCAATAGTGGTACATGGACAGTGGATGTTCAAAGCACATGACTGGAAATACCATGGACTTTCTTTCACTAAAAGCCCTGCAAGGAGGGAGTGTATCCTTTGGAAATGGGAAAAGGGGTACATTCTGGGTGTTGGAAGGATTGGGAAATCACTCACTCACTCAATTGAGAACGCGTACTATGTCAACAACCTCAAGTACAGTCTCTTGAGTGTTTCTCAAATTTGTGATAAGGGAAACAAGGTAGAGTTCTTGTCCAAAATATGCACAGTCACAAATCTTGTAACTGGTGAAGTGGTGCTTGTGGCTAAAAGATACAAAAACATCTACGTTGCAGATTTTGAGTCCTACAAAGTGGTGATCTAAGCTGTTTGAAGGCAGTTGATGATGATGCTGAATTGTGGCACAGAAGGCTGGGGCATGCAAGCTTCTCTCTACTGAATAAATTGGTCCAGAAGAACCTGGTTCGCGGCCTGTCCAAGTCAAGGTTCAAAGAGCACAAAGTGTGTGATGCCTGTGCAAGAGGAAAACATGTAAAATCTTCATTCAAGCCCAAAAAGGACGTCAGCACCTCAAAACCACTTGATCTTCTTCATATGGATCTATGTGGACTAATGAGGGTGCCAAGCAGGGGAGGAAAATGATATATTTTCGTAATAGTATATGACTACTCCAGGTTCACTAGGACTATGTTCCTCAGAACCAAGGATGAGACCTTTAATGTATTTGTGGCTTTTGTGAAGAAGCTTCAAGTAAAGATGGGATCAAAAGTGGCCTGATTAGATTAGATCATGGAATAGAATTTGATAATCCATTTTTTGATGAATTCTGCAATGAAAATGGCATCACCCACAACTTCTCAGCCCCAAGAACACCAGAGCAAAATGGAGTTGTGGAAAGGAAGAATAGAGCTCTTGAATATATGGCACGAACAATGCTGATTGATAATGGGATTGCTAAGAACTTTTGGGCATAAGGTATCAACACTGCCTGCTAATTGGTGAACAGGTGCATGATCAGGTCTCTCTTGAACAAAACTCCTTATGAGTTGCTGAATGGAAGGAAGCCCAAGATGACTCACTTGAGAACATTTGGATGCAAATATTATGTTCTCAACAACGGAAAGTATCGTCTTGGAAAATTTGATGCCAAGAGTGATGAAGGAATCTTCCTGGGTTATTTCTCTCAAAGCAAAGCCTACAAGGTATACAACAAACGAACTCAGTGTGTTGAGGAGAGTGTACATGTAGTTTTTGACGAATCTTATCTCTCCTACGAGAAGGACAAGAAAGATGATCAAGATGGAGAACCTATGTTGGTTCCAGGAGAGGTTATTGATATGGCAAATGGAAAGGCAGACATGATGAGCCATGAAAAGGAGACAAGTGAAGACAATACAACCACTCCCTCGTCTGTTGGAGAGGAACCAGGTTCTACAATCACAACCACTGAAGTTGAAGATACACTGGTTGATGTAGTTCAAGGTACTCCACTGGTAGCAGAAAGAAGCACCCAAGAAAATCAGTCAGGCATGCCCAGCTCTTCTACAAATGAGATTCATGTGCCAAACTGGAAGCACTAAAGCTCACATCCTCTTGATAATATAATTACTCCTCTGGATTCAGGAGTTCAAACCAGGTCAAAAGCCAGAAATTCTCTTGCCTTTTCAGCATTTCTCTCCCAAATAAAACCCAAAAATATTAAGGAAGCCTTGAAAGATGCATACTGGATCACAACTATGCAAGAAGAGCTGCATCAATTCGAGAGGAACAAAGTATGGCACCTGGTACTCAGACCTACATATCGCACCATCATTGGGGCCAGGTGGGTATTCAGGAACAAGCTTGATGAATTTGGAAACACAACAAGAAACAAGGCAAAGCTAGTGGTCCAAGGCTACAACCAGGAGGAAGGAATTGATTATGATGAGACATTTTCTCCAATTGCTCATATGGAGGCTATCAGAATCCTTATTGCCTTTGCATATCACATGGAGTTCACTCTATTCCAAAATGGATGTCAAAAGTGTATTTCTGAATGGCTTCCTCAAGTAAGAAGTCTATGTCAAGCAACCTCCAGAATTTGAATGTCATGAACATCCTGAATATGTGTTCAAATTGGACAAAGTGTTATATGGGTTGAAGCATGCTCCTCGAGCTTGGTATGAAATGTTGTCAATTTTTTTCTTAGAAAATGGCTTTGCAAGAGGAAAAATTGACAACACTTTGTTTCTAATGAAACGAGGGAGGAACCTGCTCATTGTTCAGGTATATGTTGATGATATCATTTTTGGGGCAGCAGCAGATCCACTGTGTGAGAAATTTGCAAAACTCATGGGAAGTGAGTTTGAGATGAGCATGACGGGAGAGTTGAATTTCTTTTTGGGACTTCAAGTAAATTAGTCTACAAAGGGAACATTTATAAGTCAGCAAAAGTATATCAAGGAGCTTCTAAAAAGGTTTGACATGGATTCATAAAAAATGATTGAAACTCTCATTACCACTGCTACTTGCCTAGATATGGATGAATATGGCTCTCCGGTGAATCGAACAATGTATAGAGGAATCATTGGATCTATCATCTATCTTACTGCAAGCAAGCCAGATATCGTATTCAGTGTGGGTATATGTTCAAGGTTTCAGTCAAATCCCAAAGAATCTCATCTGAAGGCTGCTAAAACAATCTTGAGATATCTTAAGGGAACACAGGACCTGGTCCTCCATTACCCTTCAGGTGACAATTTAATCTTGTTGGGTATACCAATGCTGATTATGCAAGTTATCTTGTGGACAGGAAAAGAACATCTGGAATGGCTCACTTCTTGGGATCATGTCTTATCTCATGGGGCACAAGAAAGCAAAATTCAGTGACACTTTCAACAGTTGAAGCAGAATATGTTGCAGCTGCTTCTTGCTGTGCTCAACTACTGTGGATCAAACAACGGCTGGAAGACTTTGGAGTGTAAACTGATTGTGTACCTCTTTTGTGTGATAACAAAAGTGCACTCAACATGGCCAAAAATCCAATCCAACATAAGAGAACCAAGCACATTGATGAGCGACATTATTTTCTCAGAGACAACATTGAAAAGGGGCTTATCTGTATAAAGTTTTGTAGCACAGAAGATCAATTGCATAGACATCTTTACCAAAGTCCTGAGCAGAGAACATTTTGAGAGAAACCGACTGGCACTGGGGCTGATAAAGCCCAACCGAGAACCTGATTCCCAACACATGGCTATGAAAGTCACATACAAGTAAAAATAGCTTAAGTGTTTTCAGGCCAAGTCTAACTCACTTCTATACCGTTATAGGTAGACACGCATGATGATTACAGAAGCTGTTGAGGCAATGCATGAGCGATAAAAAAGGGTTAAGCACTTCTGCAAGACTGGTCAGGGAACCTAGTTCTTGTGACACAGTTTAGTTGTCTTTTGTTTTCTCATACTCATTTTAAAAGGAACAAAAATAATTCCACATCATCAATGTTTCAGTTTCTGTATTTCACGTCTTTTCTTTCAAAATCTTTTCACTTCTATTTGAAGTGCTGCATCTCCTCATGTACTTGCCGCTGTTACAGAAACCGTTTCTCTTTTCTTCATAAATGTAATCAACTCCATTATAACCCTTTCACTTCCAAAAACTTAAACCAACTCGCCTGTCTTCTCCCTTCTCTCAAATACTCTTCAGCAAAAAAACCTTACCATGGCTGAAAATCAAACAACCTTTCTTACAACTGATGATAAAAACACTGAGTCCTCACCTGTAAAAACTCTATTAGTTGTTTCTTCTCCTGCCACTGTTCCTAGTGAAAACCCTAAACCAGTTTCTCCTCCTCTCTCCACACCTCTCTCTACCCACTCCGACTCTAACCCTCTTCCAAGTGTTGAAAAATCAAACAACCCTAAGAATGATAGTATCACTCCATTGTCTCCTGAGAAACACAACGAGCAGAGTTAAGAGGAAATTTCCGTTCCAGAAGAAAATCAGGGCCAGTCGTCTTCAGCAGTAAAAGTATCAACGATCAGTCTAGAAACTGCTAAGGCTATTGTGGAAGGTTGTGAGTCTACAGGTATTTTCGCTTCTCTTGTTACTGCTTCTATGGAACCTCAAGAGAAGGATGCCATAGAAAGCGTGCTCTCTATTGTTGTTGAGGGTTTAATTTGTGAAGAAAATTCCGGTGTGCCTGAGTCTCAGGGGGAAGAGACTCAGCCCTCAGTGGGGGAAGGAACACTTGTGAACTTTGAATATCCGGCACAAGAAGAAACTACTGGGACTCCACTTGATGGACTTGACCCTCACTTGAGGAAACCGGTCAGGAATTGTCATCCCAGGTCAATTTCAAACTTGCTCCTTCTCCTCACTTTGATGTTGAGCCTTTGTGTGTGGTGCCACATGTGATGAGGTCTAGTGATGAAGAGGATTTAGATGATGTTTTGTTAAGTGAGTTTGTCAGGGTAAGGAAGTCAGTGGCAACTCCTGAACCTCCTCCTAAGCGACCTACGACCAAGTTGCAGAAAAAAAGGCTCTTGAGTCTTCTCTCAAGAAGAGTAAGAGGAGTCGTACGAAGAATAAAAGACTAGTCAAGGATGGTCAAAGTGTAGTTTATAAGGATATACCAGTTATTGCAGTTGATGAGAAATATGTAGAGGAACCAAGTTCCTTAACTAATAGGCCCCTGAGGAAGAAGCACTCTCTTTCTCGTTCAAATACTGAGAGCCCTTCGAAAGTGTTGATGGTACTCCCAGTGAAAAGTTGGTAAAAAGTTCCAGTGAAAAACCAGTGAAAGCTAGTGACAAGTTGAAAGAAGTGGAAGTGGAAGTGTCTGATGAGAACATGCAAGGGAAGTCTGGTGAGAAATTTCAGTCTCGTGGTAAGTCTGTGAAAAGAAAATTGGTGGATGATGAATAACTCGGTTCTTCGAAGAAGGCAAAAAGTGGTAGCATATCTGGAAAGAAAAGATTGAGGTACCAAAAGGTGTTGTGGGGTCGTACTTTTGCCCCTGAAATCTCTGATATGGCTGGAATGTGTCAAGTGGTTGAGGTGTGTGAGTTTCAACAGTGGCCACATTTGTTCAATGTGGATGTTCCCAAAGTATATGAGGAAGAGGCACAAAGTTTATATGCCGACCTCTTTACTGTTGAATCTGATCACATCTGTGCATTGGTGAATGGTGTAGACATTGTAATGGATTTTGTTGTACTAGGAGAGATACTCAAGGTTCCTACTGAGGGTCTGTCATCCGTTTGTGGTGTTTGCAGCTCTAACTTTAGGCACACCACTGTCAAAGAAATAGCAGTGCAGCAAGGGGAGCGAGTACAAAAGAAGGCATTGCTTCCAGTTTACCATTTTCTCTTTGAGTTAGTCAACAAGGTTCTGCTTCCTCGTGCTGAGAGAAGATCCATCACCTCCAAGGATGATTTG
The DNA here is from genome assembly GCA_005239495.1 of Nicotiana undulata. Lineage (NCBI taxonomy): Eukaryota > Viridiplantae > Streptophyta > Magnoliopsida > Solanales > Solanaceae > Nicotiana > Nicotiana undulata. Next base: position 27,284 of record ML294531.1, read on the forward strand.
GTTCTGATGAAAGCATTGGATGGGTTCAAAACTGTTAATCTGCCTGCTATAATGATTGAACGTATGTAGAAGGTGGCAGAGTTCAAAGATGGTAACCATGGCCTCCCCTATGGATTTCTCCTTATGCGAGTGTTCAAATATTTTAAAGTGCCTTTGGGATAGCCAAAAGTTGGGACCAAGAAGCAGACCTTCTCAAAGACTACCCTGGAGGAGTGTGAGTGCAATGATAAAAGTGGAGGAGTAGGCAGCACTTCAACGTTCTCCCAGCTCATTAATGCTCAGAATCGTGCTACTGAAGAGATCAGGAAGTTAAAGGCTCGGAATGCTATATTGGAAACTCAGCTTAGTCAGGCCCAGGATGCACCGGGATCTTCTAGTTCTTCGAACTCAAAGGTTGCCCGTCTGACCAAGGAGAATGTTGATCTCATGCAACAGGTTGAGAACCTGAAGGAGAAACTGCTCGATGAGCAAATGTCCACCAATGCCCGGATGGATCTTGTTCTCAAAACTCTTGCCGCCTCTTCCAAGCCTTCTTACTCTATTGTCCCCTAAGCATATTCCTTAGTGACCAGTTCTCAGTCTATCTCTTTTTGAAGTGTTTTGATGATGTGTGTGGTGTTTGTTTTTGTTTTATTTTGGTTTGTGGATGGAAAACACTAGTATTGCTCCCGTTGTAAACAATCCAACTATTATTTTAATGCAACCTTCTTTTGCTGCAACTATTTTTGTCTCTCTACTTATATTTTCTATCATGTTTGTATGCATACAAGTGGCATGAGTTAGCTACGCTAGACTTTTTTATGTTTTTTGCTTGCTTGTTTGTTTTTAATGATGCCAAAAAGGGAAGATAAATTGATAATTAAGAAGAAGAAGTGAACTGAGTAAGGGGGAAGCACAAACTCAAGGGAAAATTGTGAGGTTCCCGTTACATTATCTGTTTTTTGTGGCTCTTTGCAGGATTATCAATTTTTAAGTTTGTCATCATCAAAATTGGAGAAACTGATAGGTTTCAAGTACCTTAGTTTTATGTTTTGATGATCTAACAAACTTATTGTCAAGAACCAGATAAGGAACCTGATACACAACTCAAATATCTGACTAAAGCTAGAGAGAGTTGTCATAACTTCAGAAGATAAATAATCAACACAGGGAACTGATGACCTTGGGTTCCCCTGGCAATAGTACGAAGTCAACTCTCCACATCTGGAAAGTGACTGCCTACATTGTACACACAAACAGTACAGTAGTCACTTCCATTGGGAAGGACCTTTTACCATTTAGGTGATTACATCATTCAAGTGATGTCATCCAAGTTGTATTAGCATTAATCTTACAACATAACATCACTTGAACACTTGAGAATTCATCCAAGCACTCCAAGCATCTGATTATCCAGAACACAATTCTCAAGTGCATTAAGAACAAAGTACGATGTTGCTACGGATTAGTTCCTACATCAAGTCTTTGTATGTCCTTGGTAGAGTTGTAACTTTGTATTTGTTCTTCATTGTAATTCCTACTTAGCTTGTTTAGAAGCAGTGATTAGGAAACTCTTATAAACCATAAACTTCAGTCTTTGTATCATGGCTAGAGTTAGCCATGTGTTGAAGTCTTTGTAATAGATGTATTGCAAAGTGGCTTGTGATAGGTGTATTACAATAGTGAGGGATTAAGAGTTTAATTCCTAGGTTGCATAAGTTGTAATATAAAAGGTTTCTCACGGTGAAGTTGAAATCCTACAAGTGTAGTTATGATTTTTAATCCCACTGAGCCGGGACTTTTCCACGTAAAAGTTCCTGCATCATTTACTTATTGTTGTGCAAGTATAATCTGTGGAAATTAATATAGGACCTGGTCTCTATATAGTTTGATGGATTCATATATTCTATCATTTATGTTGAAAGGAGTCGAGATGACCATGGCCAGCTAGCACTGCCCCGTCACCTCCCACTTCCAAGAGGACCGAATCGAGGACTCGAAGACTTTGACGGAAACCTCGTTATATCGTTCATGCAACAAAAAGGCTCAATTTACATTCTTATCCCATCTAATCCCGCGTACCAAACGACCCCATATGGTAGAATAAAATTCTAAGGAACTCAATTCCAAAGTTTAAGGGGTGGGGGTGGGGAGCGGTGTTCCAATGACTCGATTTTATGAGTAAGATACGTAGTTACTAATTCTTTCTTTCGGAAAACAAAAAGAAAGAAAAAGAATTAAAGAGCAACATGTCATTTCATGTTGTAAAGTCAATATGATTTATTCGTATGATTCTTTGTCGTAAATTTGATTTGTATTTCAAAGAAAAAAATGCATATTATAGTAGTTACATGGTTATTGCTTTATCTTTAACATCCTGGGGCAGTCATGACATGTTTTGATTGGACTTTCTGACCAAAATAGTTTAAATCGCAAATATAACCAAAGTTAGAACTAATTTTTGCCAAGTCTAATTAAAATAAAGAAAAGAATAATTTAAAACTAAAGACATAGAACAACATAGTCTAACTGACTACCACAAGTAGAAAAGAATGAAAAAAGAAGAGAGAAAGCTGTTGATAAGATTTAAAGGTTAGTATAGAGTAAAATTGCGGCCAGCATAGACCAACACTAATATCACCTGTGAACAAAATCGATAGTAATAGCGAATATTGCAAAGTTATTACCAGCAATTTTTCTAATGCAAAGACCCACAACTGCAACTTTATTGCTTTTCCATTCTAATAATTGACAAGTAAGGTCGTCGGAAAGAACGAATCAATGAGTAATGCAACTTGCATCCGACCAATAAACAAATAGGGGAACAAAAAAGGGACCAAGACAGAATATTCGATAAAGTTGAGACATACACATAAAAAGAAACTTGTATATCAATAAACTATAATGATCAAGTGCAAATAAAATTTACTCCCTCCTATCCACAATAAGTGATTTTTGGCTCTTTTCTGTTCTCTGCATTGCCCCTAAAGTAAATAAATATGTGTTAAGACTGCAATAGTAAAAGTTAATATGATCAATTTCATTACTAATTAATGTTAAAAAGTGAATTTCTTAATGTGTAAAAATAACTTATTTTGGACTGGAGAAGAGAGTATAAATTATACATGTCATATATTCATTAAAGTGATGTAAATGCCGCATTTGAATAAATTTTGCCATACCTCTGCAAGGCAAAAACTACTCCATCACACAACTTTTTCATTATATTCCCATTCACTATCACTAGTCAGAGAATTCTTTTTCCCTCTGTTCATTAAATAGGATAACTGGACTAAGGTAAAATATCTCCCAACAATGTGACAGATTAAAAGGGCAGCCCAGTGCACAACAATGTGACGGATTGAATATCCAAAACTGCTAAAAGAGGATTTAATAAGAGACTTTCAACTCAACCAGGATCATTAGCTGTCCCACACAATGAGATTATAACATTAAGAAACAGTTCAGAAAGTACTGGTTTAAACAAGTACCCAAGTTCGTAAGACACTACCATAAATGAGCAAAAACGGATAAAAACTTAAAACTACAAGGAACATCTCAAATTTGAAACATGTAGCTCAAAATCTGCACCAGACATCTAGCACTTGACCTCCTTCAAGCCAGGTGCAATGTACAAAAAGGTAGGATCAGTTGCACCATCCTTGTAGTATGCGAACACCAGGGCACCATCCTCATGCATGCTCTCACCAACAAAGCTGCCAGCACAAACTTTTAGTATAAGGTTCAATTCAAACGCGCAAAGTATGTTTAAGGAAAAAAAGGATTTGACTTTCGTCAAAATTAGCTTCAACAATGTTATGAAGTGATAAAGAGTGAAAATAACATACAACTGAAGGTCCTTGAGCTTTGACATGAGGAACTTAGTTGCTGATTCAATGTTCTTTTTAAATGCTTCTTGGGCTTCTCCTTCTAGCTTGGGAGTCAGGTTCTTGATGTATCTCTTCATGAATGCAACAAATTGTTTCTTGTCAAAAGAAGGTTGCTCCTGCAAAAAGAAAATAACATCTTATTCACATAAAATAAGAGGTACATTAACGACGACTGAAGTTCCATAAAAGAGCATACAAACCTGAAGTCTGAAAGTGTCAACAATATCGACAACTTTGACAGCTTGATCATCGACACCTTCATCTTCATCTGCACCCTCAGCAGAAGGATTCGCCCCAATGTCTACATCAAGAGCACCTTGAACAACCCACTGTAATGTGACCAACACACCAGATTATTCCTTTTTCCTTATATTAGATATTATTAGTACAAAAAAAATGGTGTCTAACAGATGGAAAGCTTTGGGGCAATAATTAACGAAATACATTACCTTCCCTTGAACCTCCCAAAGACATCCACTCTCGAGTTCTTTGTAGGGAAATGAATCCGAGAGAAGCTCATCACCTGCAATAATTTTAATGTGTTAAGTTTGAATAACAACAACATATCATCATGAACAGTGGCGAAGCTAGAAATTTTTTCAAGGGTGTTCAAATTTAAAAGAAGTGAAAAATTTTCCGATAAAGGGTGTTCAATATGTGCTATATACCTCTAAAACGTAATATTTTAGCTACGTACACAGTACAATTTTTTTACGAAGGGTGGTCAACTATGTGGCTTCGCCACTGATCATGAAGGGGAAAACAACAAAAATCAGAAATTCCTACATACAAAACGTCCTTGCGATCGGCACCATAAAATATAAGGATATTTTTCAGTACTTCAACAAATAGGTAAGAGATAGCGATCAGTCCAGAGCTAAGTAGCAACTTTTTTTCCTTTTGATTTTGATCTACAAGTCCAGCTAAAAAGCTCACTCCCTCATCACACTGCTTTATTTTGTGACCAAATCCCCAAAATACTGAATACATTTTGGGAACCAACCTCAATTGTAGCTTATCTAGACTATATTATAGATAAGAAACCTCATTGAGTGTACAAAAGCAAAGTAAAATCCAAACAGTTAGTCCAAATCCACTGTTATAACACTCTAAATAGTAAACTTGAGCATATGAAGCAACTTAGAGCAACTCAGAGGTGCATATAACATCAAAAACTTGATGAAATAACTAACCAGAAGAAACGTGGAAGAATCGAGATTAAACATTAAAAGAGCCTTTGTAGCCTCTTTTTATTTGCGCCAAGCACTATATACACTTTAAGATGCTTAATTGATCTTGAAATCACTAGAATCCACAAAGCAAATCCAGATCTACTGAAATCAAAACCTGGTCTTTGTTGCATAAACATGTCGTACTATGTTTGTTGCACAACATTACAACTAGGATTTCCAAAATTAAAGGTGTGAATGTGTCGCAAGTCTAGCCAAACTAAAAACTCGAAAGATCAAGACTTTAGGATCCAAATCGCTCCTATATTCCTCCAAAATTCAAGATCAGTTCATAAACGTATAGATAAAAAAACTTTAACGATCAAATCCTCCAAAATGATGTTTAAATATAAGATCAGATTAGATCTAGCAATTCAATTCCCAAACAAAAAAGGAAGAAAAAAAAGAACTATGCGTTAATAGCTTAGGCAAATCACATAGACAGTAAGAGCAGTCAAATCAACCAGATCTTATCGAAACCTATGGTCCGAAACACGAGAAAAACTGAAATTCATACGATAAATCATGCCATAAAACAAAAGCCAGAAGATACAAGCGAATCATTCAACAAGAGTCACCACAGATTGCTAAAACAGCACTATTCTGGTTCCAAATTTACAACTTCCTAGCAAAGAATTAAACACAAAACATATCTGAGTGACAGAAAATTGGAACCAGGAAAAAAAAAACATAGAACACGACTCGAGCTTCAAAACTAGCAGAAAAAGAGAAATAGATATAAGCGAAATAAGAGTACCGGCGATAAGATCCTGATAAACCAACATGGTGGAAGAGTATTCTTTTGCTTTCTCTCTCTAAAAAGTAGGAGGATAGAGAGGAAGAAAAGTCGAGAGAGGGAGGGTATGAGGTGGAGAGTGTTTTTATAGCTGCAGAATATTGCGGTATACGAGTGGAACATGGAAAAAGACCAAAATAAACCGACTTGAATCCACAATTACCGTATTTGCCTTTACCCATTTTGGGTAGGGTTGTGACTAACTGCCACCGCACCATGTCCCAAAAGGACTCCAATAGCATGTTTGTACAAAGATTTTTTTGAGTTAAGTTTTTTATTATTATTATTAAAAGTGTTCTTTTATTAAAATTAAGGTGTTTGATCAAGCTTTTGAAAAAAAAAATATTTTTAAGAAGAAGTAGAAACAGTTTTAAAAGAAACAGAAAAAAATAACTTCTTTCCAAAAGTACTTTTTTGAGTAATTTTTTAAAATTTGGCCAAACACTATTGATGCTCAGAAGTGCTTTTCAAATTAATTAGTCAAACGCAACTTCTCACCAAAAATACTTTTGAGCAAAATATTTTTGAGCAAAAATAATTCCCAAAATAAGCTGATTTTTGCAGCTTGGTCAAACGGACTATAATTAACTTTGACGCAATGCCAATTTTACACTATAGTCTTCGGTCTATTTTTTTTTTAACAATTCTTCAGCCTATAAAAAAACAACAAATAATGCTTACCGTTTGAATATTAAGATATTTTTTCCCACCAATGTTAATATACACAATGTCGTATAAATTTGTAACTACAATTAATATGTTTCTCTTATGTATATTTTTGAAAATGTTAAAAGAATTATTTATTATTTGAAGACATCAATTTTTCTTGAAAAGATACCTTTTAATCTACGTTATAATGTATTTTTAGGAACAAGAATTCTTTCTTGAAAAAAGTATATTTTTTCTTTTATTTATAATAAGAATTTTTCGGTCTTCCGGAAACAGCATCTCTATCCTCCGAGGTACGGGTAAGATACACTCTACCCTCTATAATACCCACTAGTGAAATTCTACTGGGTTGTTGTTACAATAAGAACTTTTGAAAATTGAAATAAATTCGATTCTTCCTTGAAAATATTACTTTCCTCTTCTATTTAGGTAGTCGTGAGAATTGGAAACAATTTGATTCCTTCGGAAATATATTTTTCTCTATTATTTAGTTGAAATTTTTCGAATGTACTTTTTAAATATTTTTATTTTGTTAGGAATTTTACAAATATTTATTTATTCTAATACATTTTAATTCCTTCAAAGAAGATCAGAATTAAAATGCATTCCGGTGAAATTTCCCTCTATCACACGTGGCACATGCACAAATGCTCAACGAATGATGGTAATCTACAAGGTTGGAGCTGCAACAAAATCATCCCCAATCATAAGCACGTTGAAGATCCTACAACAATTTTAAGGCATCGGTTGATTGGAAACAAGTTATCCCAATATTAATTTCTAGAAATAAGTATCCCACCCTCCATAAGGATAAAAATAACACTACAATAACTAATCTTATATCGCAATATTCCGATCAAGCATGGGATAAACTCATCTCAAATTTAAAATCCCGAAATTAATTATCCTTTATCCCTCGTACCAAATGTAGCTCTCGTCCAAAGCTACCGATCAATTAACACATTTACCAATATAGCTCAAAAGATTGCCAATATAGCTCTAGATTACTGAGAGAGTCTGGGTCATTAAGTTATACAGTAGGAAAATATAAAAAGAGAACAAATTCAAGAAGAGATCCACACACTAGCAGACACCTTTCTGATATCAACAATCAACAATAAAGTCTAGAACAGAGGCTTATCTGCAAAGGTTCCATTCCTCCCCGCTAACCACTCTCCAGAAAGAAAGAACAGTGAAAGCAAAGGGGCTGGGAGGGGGCAGTGAAGGGCATGGCAGTTGCAACTTCAAGAGGGAGAGAGAAGAGGTAGGTGGTGTAGGGCATTTCAGCAGCCATGTCAACTTTGAAAAGCTAAAAGCAGCTCTCTGTGGCACCTCTGATCAGTTTAGGCATAGTAGTTTAAGCTGGCTTTCTTCTTGGCTTGAACTTGAATGATACCTTCATTGAAGTCTTCATGCGTAACCTGCAAGAGAGTGGACATAGAATTAGAGGGCTTGCAAACCCTAAAAACAACGGGGATTCTGTTTTGCCACAGTTGATTAGCCTACCCAAGACGAACTTCAACATGGACAAGGATAGAGAGAGCATCACATATCTTTTTTAATTATGAAAAATAGATCATCATATGTATTAATCACCACTAAACTGCAAGAAGGGCAGACGTAATGGACCAGTTCAGTTCAATTAGTATTATTACGAATATAATCCAAATATCTATTAGACCATGGTAGAAGCCTAAACTTTATCATGCACTTAAAAAAGAATATGTGCTTTATGTAACTATATAACTGTTGGGAAGGAGAATATTTTTTAAAAAGCAATCAGATTTTCATTTTTACCTTTTAGCCAAAGCACTTGAAATTCTTAAAACACGTGTCAATTCTTAAAACTTATTCATCTTTTATCATTTAAATTTCTCAAGCTTCTGATATCATCAAAAATTTGAACTGCTCGAGCTTTTTAAGCAGCTTCTGATATCATCAAAAATTTGAACTGCTCGAGCTTTTTAAGCCCCTTAACATGATAAGATGCAGAACTTAAAGTCAAACATCGTAAAGATAATAGCCAGACAATCAGCCCAACTATGCACAATTTTGGGGGGCACACAATGTAGGAGAGAGAATAGAGACCTCGGTGGCATCACGACGAAGTGCTAGCATGCCTGCCTCAACACATACAGCTTTCAATTGTGCCCCATTAAAATCATCTGTTGATCGAGCCAATTCTTCAAAATTAACATCTGGGTGAACATTCATCTTTCTGGAGTGGATCTGCAGTCGGCAAAGAACCAAAAGATGTTAAAAGCAAAATACTGAAGAACTCATTTCATAGTAGCTAAACAAGGCAAGGGAACGAGAAATGAACTGAGACATATTTGGCAGAGTAGGCCACCTGCAAGATCCTAGCCCTGGCTTCCTCTGTTGGGTGAGGGAACTCAATTTTACGATCCAATCGACCAGATCGCATCAAAGCAGGATCCAAAATATCAGCTCTGTTTGTTGCAGCTATTACCTGAAGTGAAGAAAGAGACCGAAACAGTTTAATAAAAATGTATAGAAGCAGAAAACTGATGATCACTTTTTTTTAGCTTTTGCAGTAATTCTCAGCTAAAATCTTGAAACCACTTACAAGGTAATTTTTTGGAAAGGAAAATCATGCTCAAGATCCGACCAAAGAGACCGAAGCAGTATAATAAAAATGTATAGAAGCAGAAAACTGATGATCACTTCTTTTAGCTTTTGCAGTTATTCTCAGCTAAAATCTTGAAACCGCTTACAAGGCAATTTTTTGGAAAGGAAAATCATGCTCAAGATCCGACCACAAAGTTGGTAAGAAAAAGGTGTACATATAAATAGTTCTAAGTCGACAAAAACCTTAATCCGATCATCACTGCTAAAACCATCGAGCTGATTAAGTAACTCCAACATGGTTCGTTGGACCTCTCGATCTCCACTAACTTCGCTGCAAAATAACAACATTACGTAGTTAGATTAAGTAACTCCAACATAGTTCCTTAGCTAATATTTTTACTGAGACGGGGAGATATTATGGCATGCAAGGTTAAGTACATATTTGAGCAAAGCAAATCAAAGTATATAGTGTACCTATCAAAACGCTTTGTGCCTATAGCATCAATCTCATCAATGAAAATAATGCAAGGTGATTTCTCCTTTGCCAGCTCAAAAGCATCACGAACAAGCTTTGCCCCATCTCCAATGAACATCTAAAGGTAGTACAAGCATTGATCAGCAGCCCAATTGTGTAAAAAACTCTAAATTGCATAAATTTTCGATGTAGTTGACAGAAAACTTTAGAAAGCCAATCAATAATACAATAAATGCTAAATAATTACAAGCATAAGTTCACAAAATGAATTCAAATTTTGTCTTAAGCTAACGTGTCATCACTTACCGATCAAAAAACAAAAGAAGTGCTGACATGTTCAGTATTAACAACTAGAGATACCAAATCATAAAGGTGAGCGATAGATACACTCTGTTCCTGGTAAGATTACCAGCAAAAAGGGAGATGGTTTACCCTTCCACCATAGACAATAAATAATTTGTAGATGGTTACTCAGTATCCTGATTGTACACTAACCTTTTGTACCTAGGATCACTTATATATCTGCAATAACCGCATGTAAATCTAACCTCAAGTTTTACGAAGTCATAAGCTTTTTTTTCCTTCAAAAAATCATGAGTAAGTTTAAATGAGAACGCATGCCATGAACAAACTTTTAAGCATAATATCATTAATAAAAATGCTTTCTGGAAGTAGATCTTTTTATTTTTAATAAGGAGCTTTGTAGAAGTAGATTCCACACGTTTCAGACAAAATCAAATCGAGGGCCATCTAGCATCTGAATAGGTGTGATTTCAAAGAGACAAGTGTACTTTACAGCAACTCTTAGTCAAAATGCCAGGACCAATGAAAAGAGGAAAAACTAGGTTCCTGCCTATCCGGCACAAGAGAGTTAAACTTCAAATAAATCTAATCCAATTAAACATAGTAGGCTTAAAATGCCGAAAATGATCTACCTGCACAAGTTGGGGTCCAGCTAGCTTAAGAAAAGTAGCATTTGTTTGTGCAGCACATGCTCGGGCCATGAGTGTTTTCCCAGTCCCGGGAGGCCCATATAGAAGGACTCCCTTTGGAGGACGAACGCCTAATTTTTGGAACCGTTCTTTATGTGTCATAGGCAAAACAATTGCCTCGACAAGCTCTTGAATCTGTTTTTCCAAGCCTCCAATATCATTGTAGTCTTCAGTTGGCTTTTCATCAACTTCCATTGCTTTAACCCGAGAGTCATATTCAGATGGCAAAGTATCCAATATCAAATAACTGTCTTTGTTTACTCCAACCAGATCACCAGGTTTCAAATTATCAGGATCAACAAGGCCAACAACAGGCAAGAAAATTGTCTGTAATTGGCAATAGAGAACAATTCAATTACTAAAAGATGTTACCATCTAAAGAGAATATAATATAAAGACGCTGTCAAAGAAGGATAAAGCAGAACAGCAGGGAAGTTGGGCTCCATCCAGGAGAAGTAGAAAAAGAGAGTTTGGATAGTAATATTGACAATATATACCTAGAAAGCAAATGATATAATCCTATGATTTGAGAACTCACCTGACGCGTGGATGTTTTCAGTACGACACACTTTCCCTTCCTTTGTGAGTCGAGATCAATATTTGCACCATCCTCCTCAGCTTCTTCCTCTGGATTCATCTCCAAAATCTGTAAGATACCATAATTAAATGTGTTGCAAAGCTAAACTTCTCTACTACTCCTTTCATGAACACATATTCTTAGTACCCAAAAAAGGAAAAAGAAAAAGAATTAAATTTGCGATCTCACAGTTCAACTTGATAAAACCTGAGATTACTGGAAAACAGATTCAAACATTCAAGAAAAAGGAAGCACAGCAGTCACTCTCCTCTGTCCTGCCCAATTTATGTTCCTCTAAACCATCTTCCTACTTTCCTATCTATCTGACCCCGAAAATGCAATTTTCATACTTAAATTGACACTAAATTAATTTTCTTTTTTCAACTCTCCAATCAATTGAACAACATTGCAAAGACAATCAAATACAAATATACAATATATGCATACATAGCATGCTAGTATCGTAATTGGGTGAACTTTAGTTGATAGTATTGAAGTAACGGTACATTGTTAGTTTTCGTGACAATAAATTAGTCCAAGCAAAAGAAATACATCAAGTCAGAATCCATAGCACATCCTACAAGTTGTGAAGCCTCTTAGTTGAAAAGGCAATGTAGCCAATCGCTATATCCGGTGCAAAACTCTCCTCCTTTTTCATTTTTCCTATATGTAAATGTAACTTGCTAAAGATAAGCGTCAAAGCAAGATATTGAGAAAAACATAATGACTGACCTCAACAATGTTGCCGACCAAGTAAGGAAGTTGTTTATTGAGCTTAATTTTCTCTTGATTCTCTTTTATCTTCTCCTTGAACGAATCCACCTCTAGATTCGTCCTCTGTAGCTCTTCCTATAAATTCACTATTCAAGTCAAAAATCGAAACCGGAAAAACAAAAATATTCAACAAACAGAAAATAAACTCCGACAGATCGGTAGGCACCCTAATGATTCGAATTTCATTGTCGAGAAGGCGAGAAGCCCTAATAATATCATCAGTGGACATAGCATGGAGCTGGTCATCTTCGAAGTTGCTATCCTCTGCCATCGCCGTTGCCATCGTATCTTCTATCTTGTGTTTGTATGAGAATCCAGGGAGAAAACGGAATTAGAGAGTCGATCTGGGTAGCTTGTGCAATCGGAAAGATATATATTCTCGTTTTCATTGTCAGTCTTCTTCTCCAAGAAAAATTAGGGCCTAACTGGCCGTCTCGACACAGTTCGAGTTGGTCTATCATTGGCCCAACCCATGAGTAGAGGCCCGTTTAAAGCAAACGCCAACTGAAAGACTTTTGATACGCTAGTTAAGTATAGTCACATTTTTCTATACCAGATTTGTTTATTTCAAATATTTTGACTGTTATAGTGAAATATTATTATAAAGAATATATATTATAATACAATATTATAGACAAGTTTGATTGTTTGTTAGTTCAATAAGAACATGTTATTAAATGAAAAATATTAAGATCAAATAATTTTTGGCGTATGGTTATCTACATTTTGCACAGTCAACATATGATTCCTTTTTTATGTTGCTTCTGAATCAAAACTAAAAACGATTTAGATATTAGTCTTATGATCAACATTTAAACTGTAATTTTTATTTTTGCACGGAGCCTCCTAAGGACTAAGGGGTCGATTGGTATGGAAATAAATTATCCCAGAATCAGGATAATTATTCCGGAATTGTTATTCCACCTTCTTGTAGGGATAAAAATAATGCTACAACCCCGAAATAACTAATTCGGAGATTAGTTATACCGTAATTTTATCCCGACCAAACGTGGGATAAACTCATCTCAAATATAATTTCGAGATTACCTATCCCTTATCCCTCGTACCAAACGAGCCCTAAGGTATTAGTTTGTAATCTTCAAAGAAACTGCCGTTCCGCATCTAGTTTATTGAGCTCATTAATTGATTAAACTAGTAAGATTAAGGGAATGATAATATTTACAGAGGGTCAAAGTGTAACTTCACATCATATCTAGTTAAAAGTTTGCAAGTTCAGTTAGGAGTCCATTACTCAAATTAGGGGTGGGCATCGGTCGGTTCGGTTCGATTTTGCCTATCGGTTATCGGTTTATAAATATCATAACCCGATAACCAAACCGATAAGATATTGGTTATCGGTTATCGATTAATCGGTTATCGATCATTATGAGTTCGGTTATCGGTTTACCCGATAAGATAAAATAACTTTAAAAGAATTGCAATATATAAAACTAAGAAATCAAATTGCCAGAAGTTTGTTGTATACAATACCATAGTTGGTCACTTGGTCTGTCAAGTAAATATTTTATAACAGGCATCATAGTAGGCACTTTTATACACGTTTAACGAGCCTCAATTTGTGGCCCGTCTTATTCACTGCTTTTTACTAGTAATTTGGACCTGAACATTCATAAACAAATAAATAAAAGAAGAAAAGCCACCACAAGTGCAATGAAAGTTTGTGGAGTGCAAAATCAGAATGTATATTTATAGTCTTCACAATTCAAGAAACAAAAGTACTACTACTTGCAACTAAACTTCAATAACCAAGCACAGAAAAGAACAAGTAGTTGCCTTCAAAGTCATTCTGTACTAATTTGGACATCTATTAACAATTGAGAGTTTGAGACTAGCGGCGGAAACAATTGCGGGCTGCGGCGGAAACAATTGAGAGTTTGAGACTAGCGGACAACTGAACTACTGAAGAGGGAATTATGGAAATAAAACCCTAGTATATACTTAAGGGTAAATTAGTAAATTAGTTCATTCTTATTGGGTTATCGGTTTTTACCCAATAACAAAATTGCAAACCGAGCCCGAACCGATAACCCAATAATTTTTTTTTACCCCGTTACTGAACCGTTAACACAATAACCCAATACCGATAACCCAATAAAGAATTAACGGTTCGGGTTATCGGTTTTACCCGATATATGGCCACCCCTAACTCAAATGGTCACTCAACTATCCTAAATTATCTCCTAAAGTCACTTTACTTTCGTTTGTAACAACAAAGTCTCTGAACTATGTCTATTGGACTCAGAAGGTCACTCAACTAGATTTTCCAAATTTTGGATTGTCAAATACCTATTTTACCCTCTAATTAAAATATTTATCTTCTTTTATTTATTTTTACTTTTTAATATTATAGTTTTTCCTTTTTAATTTATATTATGGACTTACATAAAGAATAACAAAATGCTGGAATAAATACTATAATTCAGAGGATAAAATAGGTATTTGACAATCCAAAATTTGAAAATTCAAGTTGAGTGACCTTCTGAGAGCAATAGGCATAGTTCAGTGACTTTGTTGTTACAAACGAAAGTAAAGTGACTTTGGGAGATAATTTGGGATAGACCATTTGAGTAATGGACTCGTTCAGTTAGACATTCAAAATAAGGAGGTTTTTCAATTTTAAGTGAGGCTTCTTCTTTTTTTTAAGTAACATTTATCAGAAAGCTCAAGAAAGACTAAGGATGAAAGCAATCCCTATTGTGTCATTTTGTTAGATAATTCAACAAGAACGTCCAAATAAACTTGAAGAATTGACATGAATTCCAATGGGGAAAAAAACGGTTTTTTACGAGCAATGACCAATGAAATCAATAACTAGGAGTTATATTGCACTGCTAGGGGAAACGCTAGCAGATTTGATATGGAGTAGTGTAGCACAGCAAAAACAAAAGTTTTTTGTGTGGCTGGGAGCTCAAAGAAGACTACTAACAAAGGAAAGGCCGATGAAGGTGCAGATTCATGTAGACAATGTGGAGTGTTGTTTATGGGATGAACAAAAAATTAAAACAAGACAACATTTATTTGTAGAATGCAACTGGATAATGAATATTCGTGTTGAGATGCAGAAATGGCTTGGTGTACAATTGCAAGAAGGAGACATAGCGAGCACAATGAATAACATCAAAAAAAAAAAAAAAAAGTGGAAACAGTTAAAGAAAGAAATGGTTGAAGCAACAATGGGAGTTGTCTTCTATCATAGGTGGGAACTGGAAAGGCAATAAATTGGAAGATCTTTATAGGAGCAAATGTAAATAATGTAGATACTGCATAACAAATTAACCAGGAAACTAGTTAGATTAGTAGCTCGTTTGGCCAAGCTTCTAAAATCAGCTTATTTTGAGAAGTGTTTTTCTCAAAAGTACTTTTAGAAAAAATGTTTTTGGTGAGAAGTAGTTTGTGTTTGACTAATTAATTTTAAAAGCACTTTTAAGCAGTAAATAGTGTTTGGCCAAGTTTTTAAAAACTGCTTCTAAGTGTATTTTTCTCAAAAGTGCTTTTCAGAAAAGTGCCTTTGGAGAGAAGCTACTTTTTTCTGCTTCTCCAAAACTGCTTCTGCTTCTCCTCAAAAGCACTTTTTTTCCATCCAAAAGCTTGGCCAAACACCTCAATTTTTGGCCAAAAGTGCTTTTGACAAAAAAAAAATACTTTTGGCCCAAAAAAAAGCTTGGCCAAACAGGCTACTAGGTAATATTCATAAGTCAAGGTTGAAGAATATCAATAATGCATAGCCTAGTGCTGAGATCAGTGGCGGAGGCAGGATATCCACGAAGGGGGTTCAAAAAAAAAAGTTAATAAAGATTGTAGCAAGTGGGAGTTGGACTTATGACCTTACACAAGCTTTGAACCCCCTTGGCCACTAAGCTATACTTTTGGGATGTGCCAAGGGGATTCAAAACTTAATATATATAGGTAAAAAACAGATTTTGTCGTGAACCCCCTTCCGCCACCCTAAATTCGCCCCTGGTTGAGATGGAGCATTCATATTACCTTTGAGGAGGTGATTATGATGTAAAGTGCTCAATATGTGTTGTCATTGATCAGTGGTAATATTCACAATGTTACCCAAAAAAAAACAATGAAATCATTTGTACTGCAAGATGTATTGAACTTCCTAGCCACTTGCTCTCGTAGGGAAATCCAACTGGTATCCTATATTTTATCTAAGATGAGCAAGCAGAAGATGCAGGTTTCATCAGAACTAAAGCTTCCAGTATATCCCTAATCGATGAAGTAGGCCAGCAACGATAGCCCAGAACAGAATCTCGGCAAAGATGACATAAAGAAGAGTTCCCACTCTTGTTGAATGCCATACTCCAATGAAGATGTGCTTCTTTATCCAATATATCTGCAATTGTTGAGAGTTCGGTTCAATCAGTTTACTTAAAACAGCAATGAACTGATACAGCAGAAACAAAGGGAGAAGAGTAATGAATGAAATACCAGTGTATTATGAGGGTCCTCATAATACCAGCCGTTGATGAAGCCTGCAAATATTCCTCCGGCGGCCATTACATAAACAAGCATGGCATTCATGCCAATCCATTCCAGTGGCAGAAATACATACTTCAAGTTCAAAATATCAACCTGTATCGCAAAAGAAAAGATTACGATTAAAATTTTGAGAATCCTGCAACAGTAATCATGCATCAGATTGTTGTCATTCCAAGCTCTCTTGTTAAGAATTACAACAATTCTTCAAAAATCCAGCTACATTCTCATTATGAAAACCATAAGACTTGAAAACTTGGAATGACAACTTGAACCTTAAGAATTTTTGTTCCTAATAATGCATTTCAGAGGCGAGTGTGATTTAGCTGTAAAGGTCTATACATCCCAAATTCTAATGTCCCAAATCGATCAGTTCAATTTGTAGCTCAGAATAATAATATAAGTGATCAGATTTTACAAGACTAGTGTACCAGAATGTAGAAAGCAGAGAACACTAACGCGGCTGCTCCTGAGGTTACACAGACATAGCTGAAGGTGTACAGTTGCTTATTTAAAGGAATAGCTGCATTCAACACCACCACCAAAAAATGAGGAAGAAAAGAGAGAAGAGGTAAAATAGCTAGCCCCGAGTCCACTTGATATAATCCAAATTTTACCGTCCGTGAAATGGAGAATAAATCCTAAAACCAAAAGAGCTACGCCCATGACAACCCAATGCAAAAGTCTGGATGCGTGATCCTGAAATTTCATCAAAATCTGAACATCAGTAACTTTGCCGTAATTTAGTGAGATGGTCATGTCTAGAAGATTTTGACTTAACCTTCATATGGATAAGGACATGTCCAAAATGAACTCCAATGACCGTAGAGAGAATAGCAGAAATCGAGCTGTAGTCATAAGTAGAAAAATTTACCAGACAGGAAAACTTGGAACATCAGTAAACAGCATGAAGGTATCCAGCATTACAAGTTTTTATTCATCAAGTAGAAAACTAGGAAAGAGGGGAGTTATTTCCAGTCTAACAGGCGTTGAAGAATTGTGTATATGCATCCTACCTCAGAATTCCTTCAGGTTCAAACGGTGCAAAACACCATAATGGAGCATCGTCCCTGAAAGGTCCCGCGTATGGGGAATTTTTAGTGCAAGCCTGCAGAATAAAGATCATCAAATAGGAGCATTAATTACCAGGTGAACTTACCACAACAACAACAACAAACTCAGTGCAATCCCACACAGTGGAGTGGGGTCTGGGGAGAGTAGTGTGTATGCAAACCTTACACCTTAACTTATGAAGGAAGAGAGGTTGTTTCCGATAGACCCTCGGCTCAAGAACAATGAAAAGGACGCAATAAACAAACAGTAACAATGGCAAATAAGTAAGATAACAGAAACATACCAAGTGAACTTAATCGAGTGAAAAATAGATGATTGATAAAGAAGCATAAGAATTAAGCGAACAGATAAGCTTTGTACAGAACTAATCACCTTGGATCTCTTCCAAGCAGGACGTGGATACAAGTGATTGATTCCAAGTACTTGTCTGTCAATATAACCCACTGCATTGCAAGGAGGATCCAGATTTCCTCTCACGTTGCAAGTTACCTAACACAAAATCGAATACCTTGACTTCTTATGACAGAAATATTAGAGTTGAATTTGGAACATGGACCAGTGAACCTCACAGTTAAAGTCTCCCCAAAATCAACACTGTCCGGGTTCTGGACAACAAAATGCCAGTCAGGAACATATGTTCCATATAATGTGGCAAGGTAAATTATTAAGACACATGCGCCAATAACCCTGAAATTATGAAAGGAATGCTCAGTTCTAACTTAGTTATCCTTAATGCTATCACCACTTTAGCAACACTGAAAAAATACTCACCATTGCCAATAGTATATCTTGAATATGAAGAACCATCGAGTTGGTAGTTCCTTGGGTTGGGCTTGTCTAGTTGTTATTTCTACTATGGCCACAACCAAGTAAGCGAGAGCAATTCTCTAGAACGATAAAAAGCAGAAAAATTATCACCAACACAAGATATTAGCATTCAAAAAGAGGAGGTGGGATCAAATACTGTTACCTGGAGAATGCCACACCACCTTATCCTATTCATGTCGACACCATATTTTAGCTTGTCAAGATCATGGAAATAACCCCCTTCACAATTCAAAAGATGAACTTAGGATCGTAATGAATTTATGAAGAAGGAAGATGAGATGCAAGACCAGTGAATTCCCACTGATATTTTCTCTAGGACAGTTACCACATGGTTGAGACTTTCTATCCGTAGCCAAACACAATTCTGTTTCCTAAGAGAAGCTAACAACTAAATGTCATTACTGATCATTCGTTCTGAATGAATGGAAAAATTCCAAAAATGGCATGGTCTGGGATAGATGGCCACTAGAAAAGATAAAGGATATGTAAATTCATCCGAGCTAATACATTGTTGCAACTTGTTGCAATAGCAAAAGTTGGCAGAACCAGAAGCTTGCTAACACTTGGCCTGGATTTTCTATGTTATATTGGATATCAATAGAATGCATATCTCCTTAATTTTGCAAATTGAAAGGAAGAATGAAAGAAGAAAGAAAGAAAGAGAAGTGACCTTGTAAAAGGAGGCCCCAAAACAGAAGTTTGAGAATCCTTAATATCACCTTTCTGATGGCCACTAGCTTTTCTGGTATTTTCTACACAATAAGCACCAATGAGTATCAATAATTACATCAGTTTTCACTACTTAAAAATGGGGGAAAACGCGGGGAGAACCTTGAGAGCAAGTGCGATGGCCATTCCCACGATAAACAGAAAGAATGGCATAACAAAATCTGCAAGATTGCAACCGTTCCATGGTGCATGCCCAATCACAGGCCATTCTCCTCCAGCATCATCAACAAACACCATCAGCTACAAATTCCACAAACCTCAGCAAGTTATCAATGCAACAATGATAATATGTGATTTACATCCATATGCACTGAGCAAATTACTATAATTTAGTCCAAGCAAATCATGAGATTAAGAAAGTTAATAATTAAAATTATACATGAGGTAATGAAAAAAAGATAATGATTGAAATTCCTTCAGGACGATACACTCTAAAACTTTCCAGATCACTGTAGGGTACAGCACAAATAGGGTACAGAATATCTAAATTTAGTTTTTGACAAGGACAATACAGAATCAATTATCAAAGTAACGCCTCTTGAAACTATGCAAGTGTTGAATAAAGAGAGCATACTTCTTAGTTTGTTCTTCTCATTTAATGTTCAATGAAGAGAACATAATTTTCAAATTAAAACAAACTCAAGGGTTTGGGCATGTACCAATTTGAACCCTGCCGCGGACATAGTCTGGTATGTAAGTTGGGAGGAGGGTAGATTATTATTAAAACATGTTTACCGGTCCTCTGGAAATTGCAAGACCTCAATCAACAAACAAACTTCTGGTAAACACAATAAGCCAGTAATAGTTTTAAAATACGCTCGTCATCACATCACTAAGCACAAGATAGCTCAACAAACGCATACCAAAGAAAAAAATTAAATTGTTAATGTAAATCAGAGGTGTACACTTTTAACCTGAAGAAAAAAATGAGATAAGCTTAGTCAAGCTGAGAGTATCCAATTCAGTCTGTTACCCAACAGGCAACAAAGTAAATTAAGATTTCTATCTGTCTACCCTCCAGCAGAAATGCTAGGGTGGAGAGAGAAATATGAAGTTGACTGCCCTCTTTACGGTTATGCAATTAACGCTTGCCTGCCTTTAGAGGCGGATCCAGGATTTAGATGATGTGGGTTCAACTTTAAGGTTTTTAGCATTGAACCCTTTGTAGTTTTTAAAGTTATGGGTTCAGACCTACCATTTGTTGAAATTTTTATGAATTTTTACGCATAATATTATGCTCCGCGAAGAAGGTAGCGGGTTCAGATGAACCCGATGGCCATACTCTACATCCGCCCTGCCTGCCTTGGTCCCTTGGACTCAGTTTTATGTGTAAATTTTAATCAACATTTCTTTTTGAAAAAATATATAGATATATACTAAATTCGCAGCCATTGTTAAAAGAATCCATGAGTGCAGGAGTCCTCTACACCACTAACTTAAATCCTAACATTACCAATTGTTACCACAAGTATTTTATGAGTCTATGTTAGAGAACTTTGGTGGTTTCAAGTCCAGGCCAAGAACGCAAACAGAAGAAAGAGATGGACAAACTTACTGCAACAGTGAGGCCTCTGAAAATATCAAGGGAAGCCACTCGCTTTGTCTTTTGAGGCACAACTTGTTGTTTCTCCATTTCTGGAGCTTCAACTATGACATGCTGCTGCTGGTCACGTTGTGCCATATCTACTTTGATATCAACCATCATCATCAACTACACCAATGGCTTGTGACAGATGACACAAGGGAATAGGGAATAGTAACTCAGCAGCTCTATAGAAATGAGGATAGGAATCTTTTGAAGACAAAAAGATATTACAACTAGAATTGATTTGTTAATTTTGTCTGCATCCGACAATCAGTTTGCCTTTATACGATTGCGTGACCGCACTGGCCTAGATTCAATTATAGGATAAGTTTTCTTGGACCAATTGTATTAATTGAAGCCTTTCGTGAAACCTCAAACAAAAAAAACTAACCCGTTGCACCCCACAGCGCTTATCCAGAAAGATGCTTCATGACAAATGAATGACGAAACATAAATACAAGTAAAAATATCATAATTTCAACGACAGCTCGTCCAAAGTTATGCTTAATTACAACTTTTAATATTAAAAACCTCATTTTTTTTAAATATAACAGGAAAAACAAAAGTTTATCTTCATAAAAAAAACAGTAAAAAAAGTCTGTCTCCCACATAATGATAATAATACCATCAAACTAGAGTAAAAAACGAAAGACAATCGCAACAGTAAAAGAAAGAATCGAAAAATTCATCATGACCTGCCAATGAACTCTGGATGGTTTCGTCTAGTGTTAACATTCCAACTATAAAGTGAAAAACATCTTTAACTAGAACCTCAACACCTCGAATTCAGCAAAGAAAACCATAGCTTAGTATTCATTAAAGATTACACACATACTGATGGCCAAATATTTTCAAGACACTAGCTCGCTTACATATTTCTTCACTTAAATGAGAAAGCACTGATCAATCCGAGAGTAAGCATTTCAAGCCAAAATACACTCCATCTCATATTAAAAATAACTGGGAGCAGCCTTTCCTCCAAGAAGCACCTTCATAATTTGGCAGTATAAACAAAACTAGGTACAATATATCTAGTATGCCTTTCAAGTGACACTTGTCATCTCTCTTCATTGTCTCTAAATGAAGATGACTAGCCACGCCCACGGCCTCCACCTGTAAAAGAAATCCAATCCAGAATCATCTGATTAGCAAATTGCTATAAACGGTGAGTTCTCAATTACTTCTGTTAGATACTTCCTCTATGGAGACTGTTTCAAGCATTGACATGGTAGTCAGTCTCCGCAATCTGCTTAGGTATTGCTAGATATAAATGCATGAATAAAACATCTCACATGGAAATGCAAGGCTTCAGGTTGAAACTTAGGGATATCATAAACTTTTAAGAGAATAAGCACATAATTAGGTATACACTTGCATTGAACACTTCATACCTTTTCCACCAGACTTGGCACCAGGTCCTCCTCTGCCCCGGCCTTTGGCACCTGCATCTTCCATTCCACGCCCAATGCCTTTCGTCTGTCTTCCAGCAGCACTTTCATCCCTACCTCTTCCCCTTCCTCGTCCTCCTACACCAGGTGGTTTTCTATCTGCAAAAGCATATAGAGGAACTCAAAAGGAATCAACAAGATACTAGTTATGGAATTAACCAACATAAAGCCAAAGCATGTTCATGCATAGTAGAAGGTTCTCTAAAAAGAGGAAAATAAAAGATGCATGTTATTATCAAAACATATGCACTGTTTACTTAATTTCTGTCAAACAATCCCAGTCTAACAAGACATTCTACGCAAAGTTAATTTGACTTGCAAGTATAAGATGAACCAATCAGTAATCCCGCCAAACAGATAAATAATCACCAATATCTACATTCCATCAAAGATCATGTTAATGTGATCCAAAGTTCTATTTATCCACCAGTATGACAGGTCAATACAGTTCACAAGTACAATTTTAATGAGAAACTTAGATTGGACAAAAGGAACTTCTTGACCCTTCCCCACCATAGAGTAGCATTGGTGTCGTCTCGTGTTGTGTCAACACCAATCGACGTAAGTAAATGGAGGATCTGTGTAACACAGCAGGTGACCAAATGACATGCCAAGATTACCATGTGGGAAGCTCTATATTATCAAGATGAGAAGGATCCAAAAGCCTAATAATCCATATATTTTTTAAAGCCTCAACATCCCTTATTAACTATCTTCGTCTCTTTTACAAGTAATGTTCTTACAACTTAAATAATCATGAGGTTAAATTAACAATCTTCCACACCCTTCTCAGCATATTATCTCATATTTTTACCTTTTACCTTTTTCTTGAAAAACATTTAAATATTATTTCAATTTGATTCCCACCAAATTATACTTGAATTGAAAATTAAATATTCTTTTCATTACACACATGCATTGGGTCTGCAACTTCTGGTTGGAGTAAACAAATAATATATACCTAAAATTAAGCTGAATGTTCAGAAACTAGTCCTAGGCAAGCAGGAAAAAATTGTACGATGAACAAACCCCATATTGATCCAACAGCTAAAACAGAAGTGCTTATAAAATTTCAGAAAACCACTAGTCCAAAGTAGTACCTGCACGGCTTTTTGTTTCTTCCTGAACTTTATCAATCACCTGGAAAAGAACACAAATGGTATAGTTAACCAAAAAGCACAAAGAGGGATTATTAACTCGGTCAAACAAAGAGCCAAGGGGAGACCAAGCTTCCAGAATTTATAACTTACTGTGAACTCAGTCTCCAACCCGAGTGATAAGAATGAACTATTCCAACCAGTAAACACATGTATATATGTCCATATGTAGGAATACATATACACACACAAAAACAATATCTACAAAGCGTCAAAGCCGAACCTCTCGGAAAGCTAGAGTTGCAATACTGCAGTTATTTCATGAATAAGTTAAAGGCAAACTGCACTCGTTTCCATTTTTGTGAAAGTGAAGCTTCAATTCACAGCTGAAGGGATGTAGGAGGTTTTCGTTTTACATTTACTACAGCACAATTACGATGTATACCATGTTTGGTAGACATCAAATCTCATAAGCTACCTAATTATGGTTTTGACAGCACTTCGTATCTGTTAATCTGTTGTGAACATTATACATCAATAAGGAAAGTCTCACAAGCTAAGAGCACATGATGCTACCAGGTACAGCCCTAAGTCTCAACAGCCAAATAATTATGTGTAAACAAGTGATCCAACATGAATTACATTACATACTCTTAACATCAGTTGAACTGAATTGCCCGAAGGCTTGCCCTTTTGACAAGGAAAACCACTCAACTTAATGACTATTTACAAGAAAATGCTAGCTGCTCATGAACACTCCTCTCCCTTTCAACCCCCCCCCCCCCCCCCCCGTCCTCTTTTTTCCCCCTCTCTTTT
>ML294531.1:53675-70776 GCA_005239495.1 Nicotiana undulata
AATGTAGGGGAGAGGGGGGTTTCAAAAGCTTACCATGGGATGCCCCTGTGCAGTCTTGAGCAAAGAGAGCGGAAGCTAATACAGAAAAAGGAAAAATAGAAATCAGAGCTTCATAACACATCAGAACTCAAAACCCTAACCCTACACCTCAGAAAGCGATTAATGCTAAACGTACCATCTTTAGATACGTGAAAATCCGAATCCAAAATTGCCTGCAAAAGTCAAAACACACGGATTACCAATCAAACAAACTGATCCCTCTTTTTGGCCGAGACAATTTACACAAAGAAAAAAGCACTTAAATCATTAAATTTCTCTTTTTTTACTATCAAAACCTTGACACTACATGAACTATGCGCAAAAATACGTGGTAACACAGATAACGAATCCATTATAGAGATTTGAAAAGGATATTCAAAGCCTTTTACCTAGTTAATGTTCGTCTTTCTCTTCAACTCTCCTGGAAATAAAGAAAACGTAGGGTTCCTTCAAAGTGACTGGCTTTTACACTTGCACTGTATTAAGTAGTGTCGAGCTTGTTGTAAATTGAAATTTTCCATTATACTGCCGTTGCCTAAATGAAGTATGACTTGGGTTACTCGCTGTCACGCTCCATGGGCTGTAAATTGATCGTTAGTAGTATTGCCACTTTCACCATATTTTAAGTTCAAAATCCCCATCAGGTTTCGACTTTCTACTTCAATTATATGGGGTATTTTGGTCATTACAGACACTTCACTTTCCACTGTGCCTCTATTTTCTTTTTTGGTGTTTCCCATTTTTATTTTGCTTTAAAATATTTCATAATCCCACAGGTGGGGTATGTGGAGGTTATTGTGTACCTTACCCTACCCTTGGAAGTAGAGATATTATTTTCGATAGATGAAAAGAGACAATAGAACAGAAATAACAACAGGAGTCAAAAAGATAATTCGAGCAACCTAAGAACTAGAAAAATAACTGAGAAAGCGATATCAAAAAGCAGTAACAATGGCAAGGTACTACGAAACGGGAGCGTAGAAAACAGTATGAACACGTGTACCATCATCATTCAAAGACAAGATGTCACGACCCAAATCGGGGGGCCACGACGGCACCCAGTGCCTTACTCGATCGAGTACCAATGTAACGTATATTTCTTATCACACTATCATGGGTTAATGAGCTAGAAGGGTTGTCATAAGATAGCCAGAATAAAATATAAGAGAATACTGGACATAAGACGACCCAACATGATATAGAAACTTATACATGTGACCTACGGGCCTCTAAGGCCGACATGATCATTTGTACACTCAAAACATAGGCTAACAAGCCCAAGTAAGTATCCATATACATGACATCTGTCTACAAGTCTCTAAGAGTAGATAAACGTCATAAAGGTCGTGACAGGGCCCCGCCATACCAATCAATACATATCCAAATCTCACTGACCAAATAGGCAACTCTGGAGCAAGTGGAGTGCACCAACACCTTCCGTTGAGCTGGTAGCCTATTAGGAGAATTGTCAACTTGTCTATCGGGACCTACGGACAAGAAACGCAGCGTCCCCAGGAAAAAGGGACGTTAGTACAAATAAAGTACCGAGTACGTATGGCATGAAAATCAGTGTATGTCACGCCCCGAGCCTGGGGGCGAGACCGGCACCCGGTGCCTTACCTATCATTGCGTACCTCTTACGACTGAGAGGCTCTGAACATGTAATATGATACTCCGGCCATGGGCCACATTACAAGATAATGTGCGAAGCAAAATAAAAATTTAATAGAGGCTAATGCTGACTAAATGTCAACATAAAGCTGCCCGGCAAGGCCGTCATAACTACTATAACTGACAAGCCAACAAAATATATATACAGGGCCTACAAGCCCAACATACTGCACTAACTGACATGATATGTCTATGATCGGAACAGGGCCCCGACCTACCCTTAACCTATATACATATAGGTACATACATATACATATACATATATACATACATACATATATATATATATATATATATATACATATATATACATATACATATACATACATACATATACATACATACATACATACACATACATACATACATACATACATACACATATAGGATGTTCACAAAACTCTAGACCAAGCAAGGGGAGCTTACTAATAAAGCTAAACTCGGGCAACACCTACTGAGGAGGTCTACCCGTCTGTCTGTCTGAACCTGCACGCATGAAATGCAGCGCCCTTAGAAAGGGACGTCAGTACGAAGTAATGTACCGAGTATGTAAGGCAATATACTGAAAGCTGAAACTAACTGATATTATAATAACCGAAAGCAACTGGGGTCAAAGATAATCTGAAGGAATGCTCACCTGCTGATACTGACTCTACTCTCTCAATATAGTAAGTAAAATAATTATTCGGCCTTATAAGGCTGGGTACATATATATAATTGTTGTGCCGTAGTAGGCTCGCTCATAGGCGCTCGGCCATACTAGGTTCTGTATCTCGGCCAACTGGGATCGCTCATAGGCGCTCGGCCACAGTAGACTCAATATATAACTTACCATCTGATCAGAGGTTGCCCAATAAGGCCTGCTCATCGATTATAGCTCGATGGTAATGAAGATAATGTAATATTGTATATATAGACTCTCTGCTCTCTTGACTGGAAAAGAAAATACTCAAATGAATGTGAAGTCCCGATAAAGAGAATATTGTAACTTACAAAACTAGAAAAATATACGTAAATTCCGGGATATGGACTTTTATTTATGCTTCGTTATCAAACTCGTATAATTACGAGATTATGCCAAAATGAAATAAGGGTTTAATCTTAACATACCTGGAGTAGAGAAAAATCCGTATGATGTTTAAGGTAGCACCATACTCCCTTAGAATCGCAAAATCTTTCGTTGCTAATGTGTAAATAATCCTCGTTGGAATTGTTAAAACTTGTAGGAATCACGTTGCTTAGTATAAGGTTTAGAATCTGATTTGAAGTGTTCGAAAATGAGAAATTGAAAACTTATCAGAGTGGCCAACGTTAGTGTCTTTGATACAGAAAGTATTGGAATGAAATGAATGTGTAGGGAATTTAGGAATCTGATTGTTGAGAATGAAACGTTACTTGTAGTAAAAATCGTAAATGAAGTGTCTTGAAATCCATACATTAGGTTGCCACCTAATCCCAAATGACCCTTAGTCAGTTGTTTGGTTAGCCTCCTTGCTGCCACGTGGGGGTGGGAAATATTAATTTTTATACATTTATTAGGTAATTAGGTAATGTCTCATTACCCGGTAATTAACCAATTACCCGCGTAATTAAGAGTTGTCTCAAATTATTTAAAATTTTATTCATTTTTAATCATCTTACTATCATGACCATGCAGTACCTTGTATGGTACTAGTCCATAAATACGGGGTATTTTAACTCGGGTCGTATTTTATCCCAAAATGATAAATTTCGACGAAACTCATTTTCTTCGATTTGCTTACCCTCTCACCTTCACGAATTTACTTATCCCTTGTTTGAAATAGCATAATACTTGTAGCCTCAAAATAATCTCATTCCCGAGCTTGCGCCGATTAACTTTACGATGAAACCTTAACGTACGAAAATGCGGAATGTAACATCTCATTTCCGAGCCTATATCAAATTACTTATGGCGTACTTCCATGTACGAAAACATGGGGTGTAACAGTATATAAAAGACATGAAAGAAACATGGAGTGAAGGACTCAACTTGTAAGTCTGAATAGCTTTATGAATCGTGAAACATTTATAATGTCATGCGTATAAATGTCATATCATGCATAGGTATATGCGTACATAACATCCTCAAGCCTCTGAGGGATCCCATCGTATCATCTCGGCCTTTATGGGCGAAATCGCCAATGTATACCAATTGATCAGGTGGTGATGCGTATATAACGTCGTAACCTTTTTTTATACCCCATATACATATAATATACGTGTATATAATGTCATCCGGTCATGGATCAATGTACATGTATAAATGAATGCAATGAACAAGGAAGTGGGTCGATAAGATCTCTCGGAATGTCATAAGATCAATATGCCTTCGATTAATATCATGAAATAAATTTTATCAACTTAAGTATTTTCCGAGACCCATGAACCGGAGATATAATAATAGGACACATGGGGAATAAAAAATATAGGCAACCCTAGCACTTCTAAGAATAGAGCCATTTGTGAAAGTTGTGTGTTTGCTCGTTTCGTTGTATCATATGGATCATGCTATGAAAGAAGGGATAGCCTTAACATACCTTATCACAGTCTGTCCAATGACCATGTTGAACTCGTCTCGCCGTACTTTAATCTACAACAACGATAATAATACTATCTTTAAGCTACAAATGATCAACTATCGTACAACAAATAACATGCTTATTTTATATTAAAACGAACAACATCTCCCATGTTTTCCTTGCTTTTCCCAAGTCCATAAAAACAACAAGAACACATATAACCTTCAACTATGTACCTTCAGAGTCACAACACACCCAATAACACCAATCAATATACACAACAACAAGTGCACAAATGTCAGCAACGAAACTACTATTTAACACGACGAGCGACAAGCTTGGATTGGAACCAAACCCCAACTTTTTTCCCATCTGCCCTGTACTTAAAACACCATAAACAGGCCCAACCTATAAATATATATATTTACATGACATTCCAACCTTATATCCATCATTAAAGTAACATCAAAACAACTCAACGAAATATAACAGCAACATAAACAACTTCTACATATTGTGTGATTGCTTATCTCCTATTTACAACATCATCAACATACTCAACATATTGACCAGCATAACAACAATAAGAACATTTTAATCAAGCTATTCCCCATGATTTCCAAGTGTATGACGTCATATACACAACTCCAAAACAGTCTAATAAGAGACAATAACTTCTTATACAGCTTCAAGTTCTATATGTAGTTCTCAATCCAAATAACTTAGCCAAAACATAGATAAGCTTATGCCCAAGCAATAGGGTATTATACATACCTTGAATAGTCCGAACAAATTCGAACCAAACCTTCCCTGAGCTTACCAGCACCCTTAATGGCATCACAATACTATATAGACTCTTTTCTTCACTTACGCTAATTTTTGAGGTTAGGTCTAGGCAAAACCACCTTGGGTTCGACTCGAAACCATGGAGGACTGTTAGAGAGGTGTTGAGAGAGTTTGGTAACTGTCCTTGGTCGAAAATGACCAAAAATTGGTTGTCCACTGCCTAAGTGGGTCCTAATGAGAGCTGCTTGAGCGGTCTTGCAAAAATGGGAATATCTCTCTACTTCAATGTCGTCGACAAACGGTTTAATGAGTTAGAAACTGGACTCATAGATCTTTAATTTGGTAGGTGGATCACCCCATAATTCAAAGTACATTGGGAGAAAAGCTCATCTACATTGACCTAATTTTCAACACATTTATGAATGTAAACTTGTGATGACCTTTGCCAACTTTTGTTCCACAACTTGCTTGACTTCAAAACATAGCACACGACTATCATACGACTAAAATAAATTATAACATAACCTCCTTATCATATTAAGAACCCTAGTTTCACCGAAAAGTTTATGTTATAACATTCCAAACTTATCGACTTTCGACGAAAGTTATTTTCTTCAATTCGTTTAGCCTGTAAGCCTTCCAACCCTCTTGGTACTTGTTATACATGATCTTTAATATTTGTAACCTCCAAAGTAACATTATTAACTTACTCTATGTACTTTCAAAGATGATCTCATTTATGAGCTTACATCAATTGTCTTACAACGTACTTTTACGTACGCAAATATGGGTGTAACAAAAGACACTATCAGACTAACCTTACACCCAGTATGGAGTATAAAACGTTCAACTACCTGCTAACCTACAATGCTCGACCTTCACACCTTCCTATCAAGGACAATGTCTTCGGTAAACTGGAGACGCGCCTAGTCCTGCCCGATCTCCTCTCCCAAATACTTCTTAGGTCGCACCCTACCTCTTCTCATACCCGCCAAATACAACCGCTCACACCTCCTTACTGGGGCATCTAGGCTCCTCTTCTTCACGTGCCCGAACCATCTAAGTATCGCTTCCCGTAATTTGTCTTCCATAGGAGCCACGCCCACCTTCACCCGAATATCTTCATTTATAATCTTATCCAACCTAGTGTGCCCGCACATCCATCTCAACATCCTCATCTCTGCTACTTTCATCTTCTAGATATAAAAATTCTTGATTGACCGACACTCTGACCCATACAACATGGCCGGTCTAACCACTGCTCTATAGAACTTACCTTTAAATTTCGGTGGCACATTCTTGTCACACAAGACGCCCGTTGTTAACCTCCATTTCATCTACCCCGCCTCAATATGTGGTGTGACATCATCGTCAAATATTTCTAAATTACTAGCTTAAATTTTTAAGAAGTTTGGAATTTAATTTTTCTAAAGTATGTGCTCTTCCTCAAGTGCATAATTCTACATTTGTTTTCTTACTAAAGGTTGCCCTTTATGAATATTTTTTAAATATAAATGTCATTAATTTTAAAAATTCTAATAGTGAATAATGTAATGGAGCTTGTGTCATGTCATATATGGCCTCATGTTAAATATTGTAACCTCACAGTACAAACTTACAAGAATGTGTTGTGCTGAACCACTTATTAATTTTGTTGAACGCTTGTATTTTTAAATAGTTTACTGTATTAGTTTGCCGCTATGGTGATTCATCATATAAATCAAAATATAAAAACCATATTAATAAATATTGAAAGAAAATAACTACAATAATTTTGTGAATGAACATAATGTAAAAATGTTATTTTATCTATCCATATTCCAAGAAAAAAGAGAACAAGATAGTTAACTGATAAACAAGTAATGGCTAAATTTCATATCTTCAACCTATTTTCTCCAATCAATTAAAGTCATAATGCAAAAAAATAATGGAAGTGGAAGAATTTAGGATAATAAAACTTTAAAAGCTCTCGCATTAGAAATTACAAGGGAATGTGTTATTATCAATTTATCACTGTTTAATTATTACTGTATGAATAAGCCTACAAAATATCTATATCATATCAGTAAGTTATATCCATAATATTGTTGTAGAGACATATTTAAGTTAGAATCCACACGTTTTAACGAAAAGGTATTAATAGGTTTTTAGGTTGACCTGAGTATAACAAATCCGTTATCGTCCAGCGGTTAGGATATCTGGCTTTCACCCAGGAGACCCGGGTTCGATTCCCGGTAACGGAATATTTTATATAACCTTTCAACATTTTCGCTTTTCAAAGTTTCAGCCGGCCATCAACGAAAAGAGAAGTGAAAGCCAACCATCACGAATGAAAAGTATTTTATTATGCAATCTCTAATCATCAGTGAAAAATTTCGCGAATTTAAGGTTTCACTAGTATCCGTACCTGCGAATATTAAATATAAATTTTTATAAGAAAATGTTGTATGAAAAATATTATATACAAAGAAGCATGCGAATTTTATTATTTTTAAACATGTAGTGCTCGAAATATTCATAAATTGAAGTCATGCGTGTGAACCCACCATATCATCCTATAAAAATCTCAATAAATTAATTGATTTTACGAATTTTGTTGATTTTTAGTGTTAATTGTGAATTGTTTGCATTTGCATATTCATAATTCATCTTTTAAAATTATTAAAATCGCATCACCATTATCACAGAATTATGAACTTATTATTTGTGATTAATTGAATTAAAAATGGACGAATAGTGGTTATCTGATGTAACATGGTTTTAGCAACTAATTACTAAAAATTAATCATTTTATCCAATAAATCATAAATTTACGTAGGAATATAAAATTAGTTGTCCTACTCCCAATTAATTTGTAATTAGATGAAAAAATTAAGATTTAAAATTAATTATTACATTTTTTTAAATTAATTAGGTTGAGTTTAATTAATTGGGCTAATTAACTAAAAGGACTA
The DNA here is from genome assembly GCA_005239495.1 of Nicotiana undulata. Classification (NCBI taxonomy): domain Eukaryota; kingdom Viridiplantae; phylum Streptophyta; class Magnoliopsida; order Solanales; family Solanaceae; genus Nicotiana; species Nicotiana undulata. The sequence goes on from ML294531.1 coordinate 61,666, forward strand.
ATTTCGAACCTGGGCTCAAACCACCCAGGCCCAAGAACCCATCTCTACAATACAACGACCCAGCCCAATAATCCCAAACCCGGTCTGCCCAGCCCCAGTACTCAAAACGACCCCGTTTCACCCTTAAACCATCCCAGCCGTTGATCAAAATCAATCGAACGGCTGGGAACTCCCCAACCCTTTAATATAAATATGTCTTAAAGCTACACCCTACCCTCATTTGCCCAGAAGTCTTACACCCCCCCATCCCCTCCGTCTCTCTTCCTTCTGTTTAATCTCCGTCGTCCCAACCGTCCGGCCACCGTCCTTCCGCCTTGCTCCGCCTGCCGGAAATCACCATCGGCGGCGGAGCACCACCAATCAACCCCAAAATTGTACCAAATAATCCCCGTGTTCTCCTTAACCCCGTCCCACCTTGGTTTCCCTAAACAATCGCCCAATTAGGAGTAATTTCGGATCTAGAAACTGACGAAACCCTAAATCATGTTGAAGACAATTCCAAGCGGCTCTGTGACTCAAACTCACATGAGTCGATGGCTCTTGACAAGAGTCGTCGATTCATGCGAGTAAGGGTCACTTTTGGAGGTCGCCGGAGTCCGGCCAAACTTCGACAAGTCGCCGGAGTTCATCCAAACCCCTCAAATGGGTACCCCCCCCCCCTTTCTATGTGTTTCTTGTACCTTTTTGATTAATAGCATGAATAGGCCGTAGTTTAATCATTTCTTTCTTCTTATTATATCAGTGTTTTTTTATTTTTGTTTTCTTTCATTATCTTCTTTTACCTGTTCATGCTTGATTAGTTCGAAGCCCCCAAAATATATTTTGATGAACATGTTCTTAGCTTAGACTGTTTTCACTGTTGCATATATGTTTGTGTTTCCTTGATCCGTTTTAATTGATTCTGTTCCATCGTATGCGTTTAGAATTAATTGAACCTTTTTTCTTAGGGTAGCTTAGTAATTTAGTTAGGTTTCAGTGTTAGCTTGAGCTTTAAATCCATTTTATGGCAGTCATGTATTTGTCCTTGGTCAGAGTCCTTGTCATGATTGATAAACTGTTTTCCTTGAATTTGTTTGATTGTTAATTCGACTGATTAAGCAGTTCAGATTGATATGCGCATAGGATTTCTAGAGTTCTTTGATAGTTAGTCCCCTAACCTCCTGTTTCATTAATAAAATTTGATCCTAACAAGTTAATTACCCCTGTTAACCCCAAGCTTTGGACATACTATCAAGACTAGGATGTCTAACCATATAATTAGAAACCAACTATAAGAACCTAATTAACTAATTAAGCTAATTATCTAACCTAACTTCCTAAAAAGAGACTAGACTGCTAATCTCATTAAGGGTTTAGTATAATTTACTAAGTTAGAATTAACCAACACCTAGTTAACCTAATTCTTAAACAGGTCCAAAATCAGTAGGGATTAAGCCCCTTAATTAATTAAGTCTAACAACTTAGTTAGTTAATCTAAGACAACTAGTTAGGATCAATTGTGCATTTGAGTTAACTAAGTTTAAGAATAATTGATTCACTTAGTCTCACATTTAAATAATTTCAACTTCTTCAACCTAGAAGTTAACTTAGGTAGACTCTTAAGTAATTAACTAAAAATCTATTCAAGATAATTAGTTTGAGGTTAATTGACTAAAGCAAATCATTTAACCTAAGTTAAGAGAACTAAGTTGACTAACCTCAATTAAGTTTAGTTAAACTGATAACTAATTAACTTAAACATAGGTAATTAGTATGAAACCAACTCTAGGCATTTAATCAATTGACCTTTAATTAGTTAACTCAACCCTAGTTAAGAATAACTAATAATTAACTAAAGAACATAACTAGGGTTAACTAACCAAAGTTGAAATATTAACCCAAGTGAGTTTAACCCTGATTACCCAATGGTAAATTCAGGGATTCCAAGGGGTACAATAGGTAATGTAGACTTAGGAAATCAGAAATTTAAGGGTAAAAGGGTCTTTAATAGGTAGGAAGGTTCTAGAATAGGGGGCAACTGTCCCAAATATAAGAATGACAGATGCCCTATGTACTATTTCAGCCTTTTGGATGAGGAATATGCCAAGGCATATCCCATCCTTAAGATTCCTATAAATAGACCTTCTTTGTATAGATTCAGGGGACTTTTTGGAAGAGGGAATTTCGGATATTTTTTAGACTCCTACATTCTGAAAAATTCTCTCCACATTTCTGAAATTGCCTTCTTTAAACACTGAAAGCAAAACAAAGAAATCAGAATAGTTCCTCTGTAAAAAATGAAACATTCCCAAAGTGTGAATGTAAAAATCTGACTGCTCTTTCAAGGTTTCTTCAAGGTTTTTCTGTTGGATTTCTCACATTTTTTGGTTTCTCTTGTTTTTTTTCTTTTCAATTCTGGGTTTCATAAATCTTTATGGGTTCATTTCTTGGGAGCTGTTTTGGTTTGAAGTTGTTGCTTGTTACTGCCTGATCTCACTTTCTTTTACCTGAATCTTTTGGGCCTGACCTTTATTTGGTCAAGATTTCTTTGTATTCTGAGAAGGTATGCACACTTGACACTAAATAGAATGATAGATTTGAAATATGTTGCCTATTCTCCACAAATCTATTTCTGGCTTAAATTTGTTTATGTATGAACTTGTATGACAAATGTGATGCTGAAATGTGTTGTAAATTCTGTTGTTCGGGTATATAGGGTTTGGTTGTTATTTCGACAAGACAAAAATGCATTTTTGTCGAGCTTATAAATTCTGAACTCTACCTTAATCTGTTTTTGCATATATATTTCATGTTTTACTGCTTTTAGAAATAAATTTCTTACTCAACTATTAGTTCCTGTACTTGATGTAGTTCATTACTAGCTTAGATTGCATTAGGGTAGATGAACTTGACTTCTTAATAGTCAAATTCACCCCATGGCAGTGCACAAACAACAGAATAGTTGCATGAAGTTTACCCCTTTTAAAAGGTGTAAATTATGTAGTTAAAAAGGGCATTAGAGTTGAGGAATCTGAACCTTTGAATGGTCAAATTCATCCCCTAAAAAATGCCTAAATAAGCAAGATTTTCTATATAGTTAGAATTATGTTAGTATTAGCACTAGGGTAGATGAATCTGACTCTTCAATGGTCAAATTCACCCTATAATAGTGCACAAACAGTAGTCTAGCTTGCTGAATATTATCCTTCAAAGGATATAAAATGGAAAATTAGGAAGAGCCTTAAGGAAGCGAATCCGAACTCACAAAATAGTCGGATTCACTCCTCAAGGTGCCAAGAGTGGTCAAAAGATTTGACTAAACGTTAGCTTGGATGAGGATGACTATCAATAGTCTCAACGAAATAGCCTCAGTGGATTTAAATCTGACTCCTCTCCATGGTCAGATTCATCCCAAATGAATAAAGAACTATGTTCAGTAGTGTTTTAAACCGTATCAAAGGTAAAGTGAATCTGACCTTTTCATGGTCAAAATTCCTTCCATAAAGATACATAAAATCCTTTGGTTGGAGGTTTACATGTGCTGCTATTAAGATTAACCAAAGAGATGTCTGGCTAAAGCAGTAATTTCGAGCTCTTATTTAGCTCATGAGTAGTTTTGTATTTCTTAAAACTGTAATAGACGTTATTAGTATAAAATAGCGCTAAAAATATGAATCTGATCCAATGGTCAGGTTTATCCCAGTTAAAAGTTGCTCAAATGTTTATAAGTGATTGTCTAGTTTCAAAATAGCATCCAGAGAACTGGACCTGACCCTTCCCCAATGGGCAGATCCATTCTCTACTGATGCATAAGAGCTCAATCTTGTTCGAGACCCAATGATAACTGCAGGTCCGCATAGAGGCAACCATTAGCTTCTAATTAATTAATTCTTAGTATTCTGTTAGAAAATCTCTTTCATAGTACAAGTGATGTAACAATAAGTTTATTAGACCATGTACACATTTATTTTGGTGTTGTAATAAATTGGACTGGACATTATGAATTTAATCCTCAAGTTGTCATTTCTTCTTATTAACGTGACAGCCCAGGAAGTTAATTATATTTTTCTGTAACTATAAACATTCATGTCTTGTTTTTTTCCTGTTATCTTAAAATATCTATGTAATATGTCATACAATGATTAATACTTAATTGGAATTTGAAAACACCTTCTCATTCTGCGTTTCAATTTGTGTAACTTATCTCAAACCTGCAGATTTTTTTATACGTGAATATTACGTTTCAAAACAACATTGTTTAGTAGTTAAAAGGATAGTAATTATCCAAATCTGATTCTGATTTTTACATTAAAGATGTTAGGGTAGCCATTTCTGCTAGTATCCTTAATTAGTCATGCTTGGCTAAATTATCTAAACTGCCTGTCCTACGAACTAGCCACAATTAGGATTGGCCAAAGAGTTGAAATAATTTGGGGTTAAATATGGCCATAGCCCGAAACATGTTATCTTTAGATGAATGAAATTCATTTTAGGCAAGCCTTTAGGTAGAGTGATACATTTAGTGTAAAAATTGGGTAAAATTAAGTGTCATTCCAAAATTACCATAATCTACACTCGGGAGTGGCAACTCGTGCCCCCGACCCTCAACTCCGAACATTAATAAAATATACATAGCAACCACGGGTGCATTTCATGTGACGTGTTTGCCGTGAGCTCAAAAACAACAAGTGCACGTCATCGTGACTTGTTTAAGATAAATCCATAAACGTTCTAATTGACCTTAAAACCAAAATGCTCTTTCAAAAAATAGAAAACATAAAGAATGATCGAATATTGCCTCAAATAGGCACTATAAAACCGTCATGACCAATAGTCTTGACTACGTAATCTACACTCGGGTTCGACAACTCATGTCCCCGTCTTCAAACTTCAAATCATAATAAAATCACGTGTTGTGATTACGGGTGCATTTCATGTGGTGCAATTGTAATACGTTCAAAAGCATTACAAGTGCACGTTCTCGTGACTTGTTTTCAAGATAAATCCATACTTATCAAAAGCGGCTAAATTTCAAAGAGTTTAAATATACAATAGGCTAAAAGACGTCACAATCGGACAATTTAGGCCAAATAATAATAGTTAAGCGACCGTGCTAGAACCACGAAACTCGGAAATGCCTAACACCTTCTCCCAGGTTAACAGAATTTCTTATTCGGATTTCTGGTCGCAGACAAATCAAAACAGAGTCAAATTTTCCTCGATTTGGGATTTTCAAAATAAAACGGTGTCCCGGAGCATCGTCAAAAATTCGGGTGGCGACTCTGAATTAATAAATAATCTGAAATCCGAATAATGTCACTTTAATTGAAAAAAACTCCCTCATTACCCCTTCATTAATCCAGGGGTAGTGAAAAAGGAGGTGTGACAATGCGTAAACACACTTATCCATTTTAATAAACTGTTGTTAAGGAAGAAAATAAAAAATTAGATTATTGGCTACATGTATTAGCACTGTTTGAGAAAGGCAACAAATAGCGCCTGCTCAAGATTACTTGATGATAATTAAGATTGTTTAATGAGTCCTTTGTAATAAAGAAATTAAAATTAGACAACCTGCAACATAAATTAGGCAATTACTTAATTAGCAATACCATTAAAAACGTGAAATACCACAGAATCGCACAAGGTACATAGACGTGCAATCGTGCAATATCAACTTTTTGGTGTTTTCTCTACCTTGTATCTGGTTTGAATGTGATAAGTTTTCTGCAAGAATTAGACTGTTATCAGTAGTGACCTTAAATAATTTGAAATGTCATGAATTATGTTGTAAAGTTTCCATGTTTACATGTCTGCAAACATGGCCGATTACAACATGATTGATTAAAGATAACAGAATCCAAGCAAACCGCTTTGTGCTTCGGCATCCATTGTCAGTCACCTGCAACCTAAAGTTCCGTTTCTGTTTTAGTTCGATCGTCTTAGAAGCATTTTTAATTCAAATAAAACTTATGCAGCAACCAAAATTATGGCACAAAGGGGCTTGAAAAAATCATCCATGGCAGTAGATTCAAGTCCACAACAGGGTATTATCATTTTCCTAAAAAATCGAGCAATAATCGGCAAACATATGCTTAATGTTCAACCTCTAATCGATGGTGTAATGCAAATTTTTTTTTTGCATCATTTCTCAACTTCCTTGTGGAGACAATATTCGACAAGACTGTTGAAAGAATTAATAAAACAGTAGCTAAATTCCATTGTAATACTGATGTAGGTCGAACCTGCCATGCTAGTTCCAGCCATTGTCAGCCTATCAACAAAATGAGATAACTTCATCTGACATCAATTCAAGGCTACCCATCAAACATAAAAGCTTCACGAGGCATCAATCTATATAGCTTGATGGAGAAATATATAAACCAAGAATGGAAAAAGTTTCTCGACCATATATAGAACAAATGTAACAGTGAAATGGGTTTAAAAAAAAATACGGGCAAGTAGCCTCTCCACGAACAAAAAAATGTACTAGTAGTAGAAATCAATGGATTGTCTTAAAACTACAAAACTAACTTATAAGACCGTTTTTGGTTTCTTGAATTATTACATATGCAAACACCTTATGTTGTTTCCTTATTCTTAAACACACTCTGCAAGCATTAGAAATCAGTTATGAATTTCTGTTTTTCTATTACTTATAGTTGTGCGCGTCTTGACTAATAAAATTATATATCTATGCATAATTGCCCAAAGCATGATCCGATTGTGCCGTTGGAAAGCGGACTTATGGAACCATCATCATTAAAGAAAAAATGGCGTAGATTGATTTATACAGATATGCTTTTGAATCAGTTATGAATTTTTAGTTTTCTGTTTTTTTACAGCTTTGCGTGTCCTGGCTAAAAAAATAATATCTCTATGCAGAAACGCCCAAAGCACGATCCACTTGTGCCTTTGGAAAAATGACTACTTGAACTACAATATATACATATATCATCACCAAATTCTTTGTCGATTTATAAAGATATTCTTTTGAACTCAGTTTTGATTTTCGGTCATTCTACTTTTGACAGCTTTGCGTGCTCCGACAAAAATTATAGCAGTCTGCAGGATCGTCGAAACCACAATCTGCTTTCGCCGTATGAAAAAGGACTTCTATTAATACAATATATAGAAAAAGCGTATCCATCAATATTTGTAGATTTATACAGATATTTTTTTGAACTTTGTTCTGAATTTCTGTGATTCTACTTTATACACCTTTGCGTGTTGTGCATCGTCTCATTTTGGTAACAAATTTTTAACGCTTTCATATTTTTTTTGCTCACAGTTTGGGAGATTTACAACTTTATTTTGATATCAAGCTTCCATGGTGAACTTAAAAGGTCAGAATAATTCCAACTGGTTGGTGTTTTCTCAATAATGAGGCAGTCTATTGGCTCTTCGCTTCACCTTTCAGAATCGTCCACGAAATAGGCATTTGATGTTCTCATAAATATCTCGAGCGAGGCTACCAGCTTGAAGGTTCTTTTTTCGAAATCATCCGCTCATGAAAAGACACTAATTCTGTCATTAAACTCATGAAAGATGATATTTGTTTTTTCGTTTCACTGTTTTGAATGTGGTTGATAAATGTAGTCTGCAAGATACATCATGCTCTTTGTTTTGTTGAAACGATCCGCGCATTGGTGGTGAAGATGCATGATGTAGGGCTATTTATTTTTTGGTTCGGACAAGTTAGTCTCTAGTTGTTGAAAGACTCTTGTTTTAGTTCAATCGACTTAGAAGCATTTTTAATTCAAATTAAACTTATGCAGCAGCCAAAGTTATGGCAAAAAAGTGCTTGGAAAAATCATCCCTGGCAGTAGATTCAAGTCCACAACAGGGTATTACCATTTTCGTAAAAGTCGAGCAATAAGCTGCAAACACATGCTTAATGTTCAACCTATAATCGATGGTGTAATGCCAAAATAATTTGCATAATTTCTCGACTTCCTTGTGGACACAAAATTCGACAGACTATTGAAAGAATTAATAAAACAACCGTTCAATTCCGTCGTTATATTGATGTAGATCGAATCTGCCATGCTAGTTCCAGCCATTGTCAATCTATTAACAAAATGAGATAGCTTCATCCTCACATCAATTCAAGGCTACCCATCAAACATCAAAGCTTCACGGCGCATCAATCTATATAGCTTGATGGAGAAATATATCAACCAAGAATGGAAAGAAGTTTCGCGACCACGTATATAACAAACGTAACAGTGAAATGGGTCAAAAAATAACAAACACAGGCAAGTAGCCTCTCCATGAACAAAAAAATATATGGAGTAGTATAAATCAATATCTTGTCTTATGTATATAAAAACAAAAGGGCAATAACATAAAATACCATGAAAAACTTCAAATTACTTGTCCATAAGTATTGAAGTTTCAAAACAAACTAAACCGGAGAAGTTCAGTGCAGGGAAAACATGAAATGATACAAATATCTTGTGCATAACTAATAAAACTACTAAACTAACTTAGAAGCCAGTTTTTGGTTCCTTCCACTGTTACATATGCAAACACCGTATGATGTTTTCTTCTACTTAAACACTTTCTTGATCTTATTTTCAGATAACTGTGCATTTAGATCTTCTTCAACCACTGTTACGACATTTGCAGGTGTGTTTACAATTTCGATCTGTCACGACCCGTTTTCGGGTTGTGATGGCGCCCGTCGTGGAACCAGGCTAGCCAACCGTTAAAACAATACTCAATTCATTTACTAGAAAAATTTACTCATCATTAGCTCAATTTATAGAAATACTGACATTTTAAATCATTTAAACCGTCTAACAAGGAAATAAACTCCAATAGTCACCCTAGGATCTGGAGTCACGCAGTCATGAGCTACTAACATCAATACAACTGAGAATAATAAAACTGAAGTTTTAAGTTTCAAATTTCCAATACGGAAGGGAGAATAGGGAAAAGAGGGACGGGACAGCGAACGCCAGTTGCTACCTCGTCGACTCTGAGAGAATGGCTGCTATCACCGCTCCGCGTCAAATCTCGGTGCACCTGGGTCTGCACACACAGTGTGCAGGTAAGTAACGAAATAACCTACGGTCTGAGGAGGTAGTGACGAACTCAACCTCCGTAAATAACAGTTCAAATAATGAA
>ML294533.1:4237-63466 GCA_005239495.1 Nicotiana undulata
CGGGGAGAGATATTTGCCCACGAGTCGCATGAATGATTCGCGAGCGTGGAGGTTTATCGAGTCAGCGCACGAGTCGCAGGTATGATTCGCGAGCGTGTGAAGCTTTATGACCGAGTCAGTCCTTATGACCACCCTTATGACCACCCTTATGACTTCGGCCGATAGGATATATATACATACATACATAAGCATTGCATTGAGTTGGGATCGTACGATGGTGAGTTGAGAAACGGTACTGAGTACTGGAAAGTGAACAATTGAGATAATAAGATAAGACATTTCAGATAATGAGAAAGGAAACAAGTGATACCTATGATCAATTTACAAAGAAAGGTTATGTTTAAGATCAGTTACATGTTTGTTGATTACATGTCCTTATACTTGATGTATTTTCTCACATGATTTATTGCTCGGTATGTACCTTATTTTATTATGTACTGGACCTTAGTGAGTATATACTCTACCTCTCGTCACTACTCTTTACGAGTTTAGACGGGATACTCACTGGGTACACATTTGTTTATATGTACTCATGCTGCACTTTTTTTTTTTCTGCACTTGATTGTGCAGGTCTTGAGGCTGGCCCGTCTGGTCGTCCGTCCGCTGGTAGATACTGATCGCGGTGTCACTCCATACGGTGAGCTGTCTTCTTGGCGTCATCCTGACAGCACCTCTGGAGACTTCTAGTTTCATTTTGCTCAGTCTTTTGTTTCAGACTGCGGCTTGTATTTTTGTATATATATTTCAGTTGCTGTATCTATGTAGTCGCCCATTGACACTGTGACACTAGTCCTGGCACACACTTGTCGTAGTTATGTTGGGTTTCGGGGTTGTATATTTTTGGCCTAGCTGTAGCTCAGCTTGTATCTACGACCCTACCTCATATCGCTATTTTATTCCGCATTATAATTGTTATAAATTGTAAATAACTAGAATATCGAGTTCTGGGGTAGTATCTCTTAAGGATTTATATGTTGGCTTGCCTAACCTCACCGTTAGGTTCCATCACGACCTGAACCGGATTTTGGGTCGTGACAGTAACATGATCCTAATACGCAAAATGACCGGCCGGGTCGTTACACCTAATTAAGTAAGTAAATAGTTTTATCACTTTAATTGACAGAACCAAGGTAAACGGGCAAGACATTATAACCAACAATCAAATAATTGAAATCCCTAAGGTGTAAAGCCATAGATATGAAATTCCGGTAAGATCTGTCGAAAGAGCAAAAAAGAAAACCAGAGTTGACAATAACCAGAGTTTAAAACATTTTTGCAGAAATCGCTTAAAAATCAGAAACCCTAGTTTTTTAGGAAAAAATGAAATCGGTTAACAATAATAGTAAAAACAGAAGAATCTTAAAGGAAAAATACCAAATAAACTCAAAACACTTCATATTTAAACATATTTAACGAATTCGACCAGAAATATTTAAGTTTATACAAAAAAATAAACAGGTGGAAAATCTGGTTTGAACCAGAGATTTAAAGCCATAAAACACAAAAGTGATAGTATTCACAAACATGGGGTGAACACAGACGGATGAGTCGAGAAAGTGAGAGATTTGGACCAAAGCTGGTTCGAATCTCTTGAGATTAGCCTCAAGTAACATGTAAAATCGAAAAACCAGTAGAGATAAGAGGCCGGATAGGGCCTGAAATTGAAGAGAGAACCCATGAATCCAAGGGGTTTCAGTGAAGGCGGGCTAGGGTTAGAAGAAGGCTGAGAGAGAAGAGAGCAAGAAAGGTGTTTCAAGGGCGGCGAGTTTGGAAGAATGGGATAGAGTTTAGGCGGTTAGTTTAATTAAAAAAGGAAAGAGTATCCTGGACCGTTGATCTTGGGAGATCAACGACCAGGATCAGTTCTAGGCTGGGGCGGGTTATAAGAATTGGGTTGTTGGGTTTGGTTTATGGGTATTGGGTTAGTTTAATCATTGGGATGAGTAATTGGGTCCGAAAAATTAATTGAAATGGGCAATATTTTAAATACCCATTTAGTTTAATAAGAATAATTTATATAATAGTTAATAAATTATAAAAAATGCTATTTATGCATGAAAATGATTTAAAATAATTACTTAATATTATAAAAATATAAAAGGTCATTTTCGTGTAAAAATAAAATAATTAGGCACACATGGGCTATTATTGCAAAGTTATTGCAATTATAACATAAATATGTAAATATGGTTATTCATAAAATAATTAAAGCTTGATATAGATATAAAATGATATAATTAAGTAATAAAATTATTATTAATTTTTTTGTGATGCAATTAGTAATTATTTAGACAATAAAATGATGGAATAAATCAATTGAAAATCCTTTAAAATTACAGAGAATTATGGAAAAATATTAATTGAAGCTCATGCATAGTTTCGAAAGTATATATGCATTTTGAAAATAATATAGAAAATAATTGGGTATCAACAGCTGCCCGTCTTTACCCGGGAAGGATGAAAGGGTTGTCGGGTAAATATAGGATGGCCAATTTTGCCGAATAGAGTGATCTGAGAGATACAGACTATCACGACCCAAATCCGATAAAGGTCATGATGCCGCCGGACACCACTGTCAGGAAAGCCAACACTAAGAAGTTAATTAAATCTTTATTTTTAATACTCTTGAAATCATTCCTTTTCATTTCATTAAATAACAATTAACTAAATTTCACTGAGTAAGAAATAATATCCTGAACAAATTTAAATAATGAATGAATACCATAGTCATCCCAGAACCTGGTGCAGCCAGTGCATGAGCGAATTTCTAGGAAAACAATGTAACAATAACCGTCCGAAATACAAATAGGACGGTAGGGAAATACAAACCAATACTCTGAAGGAGACTCTGCTATCTGCGGGTCATCTCGAGAGGTGCAACTCTACTAAGTCCCCATATTAGCCATGCCACTGCGTAGAGCGGGGCCACTAGATATACATGTGCCTGTGCAACAAAAATGCACAACAAGTGTAGTATGAGTACGAAAACAACGTGTACTCAGTAAGTATCATGCCTAACCTCGAAGAGGTAGTGACGAGAGGTCGACTTCGACACTTACTAGAGGTCAATTCAATATAATTAAATGTGATGTCAAACATGGATGTTATTATCAAATAAAAATAACAACAGGAAAGGACAACTTCTTCCATAAATTATAAATCCCAATTTCCGTTATCTCATTTAACAACTTATATCTCAAGGCAACTAAACAGTTCCAATCACAGATAGCACTCAGCAAATATCAAGCGCAGGAAATGCCGAGGGTCGTACGAGCCGATCCAATAATAATAAAATGTGCACTGCCGAAGGGTCGAATGACGCGAACCATAGATGCATCTATTAACCTGCCAAGGTGAACGACCCGCTCCCATGAGAGTAGTGGAAGAAATCACCCCGCTCGCAGAATTTAAATTGCGAAGCGGTTACACATAAATATAACATATTTTTCTCAATCTTATTTTTCAAAGTAATAATTTTACTTGAAACCTTCATATATTTAAGATCGTGAAATAACTTCTATTTAATATTAACAATGTATATAAATCAATTAACAGTGTTCACAAAGCATGGTGTAAACCTAAGTACCCGGATATAACAAGAGTAGTCACTACGTACGAACTCTCCTCACCTCGTATGTATATAGTCCCCCAAATATATTCGCATGTCACATAAGTTCACCTATGATAAAATTTCCCTCTTACAAGGTTAGAAAAGAGACTTACCTCGCTCCGCAATCAAATTCAAGATCCCAATAAACCTTTGTTTCGCGAATTCGTGTCTGAAAGCCTCAATTCTAGTCATAAACAATTCGAAATACTCAATACAAATCACATGAATTAATTTCATATGAATTTACTAATTTTCTTGATTATAATCTGATATTTAAGTCAAAACTCTCTTGTGGGGACCACGTATCGGAATTCGACAAAACTTACAAAATCCGACAACCCATTCCGATACGAGTTCAACCATGCAAAAATTATCGAATTCCGACATCAGATTAGCTTTCAAATCTTAAATTTTTGTTTTTGGAAGATTTGATAAAAATGAGATTTTTCTTCAATAAATTCATGGATTCATGATGTAAATGAGTATGGAATCATGAAATATAATCAATATAGGATAAGTAACACTTACCCTAATGTTTTTGTCACGACCCAAACTGGAGGATCATGACTAGCACCCGAGCCATACTTGCCGAGCACCAACGTACATTTTATCTAACCTTCTTTATTATCTTTAAGGGCTGACGAGATCAATATAAATGGTAGATATGGATCATGAACAATCAACAATGAATGATAATGGCATGAACATACGTCACATGGGATGACAAGATTGCTAAGAAACTACATATACGGTACGAGCTACAACGCTGCCATGAAAGACTATACAACAAAAAATAGCCAACAAGGCATACCAAACTATACATGAGTCGACACATGTCTATGAGCCTCTAAAGGAGCATAAGTAATGCAACATAGCCAGAACAGGGCCCCGACATACCCATAATATCTATAACAAAAATGCATACCAAGACCACGACAAGTCCGGAGAAGGGATCTCACCAATAATCGCTGAATCGGAAAGCCTACTGTGGTGGGGGAGCTATGTTTACTTGTCTATCAGGACCTACAACACGACATGCAGTGTCCACAAATAACAAGGATGTCAATACAAATAAAGTACTGAGCATGTAAGGCAGGAAAGCATAAGTAAGAACAATAATGTAAACAGGGATAGAGAATATACAACATGTAACATCTGGGTACCTTTGAGCGCTACTGACATGAAATGAGTGATACATACATATATATACATAAACCTTTATAACATCACCCTATATGGGCATCATTATCATCATATCGTACCCGGCCATAATAGGCTCGGTAAAACGTACCCGACCACGTGGAGCTCGGTAAAACCCAATTGATCAGTGGTTGCACAATAGGTGTTGTACCCGGCCGACTATAACGTGGCTCGATTGACTAAAATAGATACATATATATACAATGCATGCATGACTCATTGGAATCATATTCTAAACCTTTCATAGTGTTGTAAGGTTGATATTCTCCATACACATTATTAGGACTAACTCTTGATCAAGAATCTTATAAGAATCAGGAAGTACAAACAACATTGATAACATAAGAATAAGAGAAGCAACCTCAACATCAGGTTCTCCATAAGGTAAGCAATGCAAGTACTGCTAGCTTCAAAGAGTAGAGTATCTTTGGAAGCTCGTTCATTGCCCCAACCTCAATCTATGAAAATGTCACGACTCTTTAGTCTACAATAAGAGAAACGACAATATTGTTATCATTTAAGCGTCATAACTATTATGTATCGACCACAACCTATTTTACGATGATACGAACAACACCTCCCCTATATATATGAATTCACACAAGTCAAAAAAATCACCAAAAATCCCCAAAAATATGAATAATAATCATATTGAGCCTCCCAAACAGTCCACAAACATACAACATACTATCACACCTTTCGATATATATTTCACAAGTTCTAGCTTCAATGAGTTAGCCGTAACTTGGATAATCCTAAATATGTGTAGAGTAAGAGTTTCCTCACCTTTAAACAGAAAGGAAAACTCCAACTTGACCTTAATTTTCCACGAAATATCCCTCCAATGCTGCCACAACAACAAGGAAGCGAAACTAGCAATCAATTAGGGTTTTTCGGTACTAGAAGCACTTTAGAAGGCTTGAAATCACTTAGGGCTGATATTAAAAACTTGATGGAGTATTTAAAGAACATAAACCCCTTAAAAAAACCTCCCACACGAGCTTTAACTATACAAAAATTAGCAACAACAAGAAGAACAAGAAACTTACAAGCGCCACGGGATTCCCGACACTTGATTTGTGTTGATTGCCCTTTGTTTGGGTCTTGAATCTTAAGAGAACCTTAAGAGGGTGTTTATAGGGTTCTAAGGTCTAAATATACTGAAAATGAATGACTTAAAATGGGTTCTAGGCATATTATATATATCCATATCTCTTAAACCGACTATGTGGGACCCATAGAGAGGTGCTTAGCGCAATCTCGCGAAAATACGAATATCTATCTACTTGGATATCGTATTGATGAACGGTTAGATGCGTTGGAAACTACACTCCTAGATATTTTATTTTTTGGATTTATCACCCCGTATTTCTAAGCAGGTTGGTAGAAAAGCTTAATAACATTTTACCTAAAGTTTAAGTAAATCTGTGAACCTAAGTTGCGACAACTCTTGTCGACGTTTGACTTCAAGACTATAATACGGAAAATAAATGATTCAAATACCTTAAAATACGACCTCTTGAGAATAATAAGCACCCTTAGGTTTACCCAAAAATACGATTTACAACATCCTTGATTCGTTTAACTTCTAATACTTGTTAATCACCCTTATACACTCTTGTATCATTTAAGATCAATAGGATTAACTTCTTATAATTTCAAAGATAATATCTTCTTATATTTACGTCAACTAACTTATGGCATGAACCAACGTACGTTAATATGGGCTGTAACACCCTCCCCCCCTCAGGAACATTCGTCCTCGAATGTAAGGGTTAATGGGGAGCCTAACTCATCGTGGATTCCAACGGAAATTTCTGGCCGAGTTTTCCCCTATAAAATGGATACTAGATAAATTTACAAGCAGTTACACCCAACGTATTGCCTTGCAAGGCTACAAAAAGCATTATGGATATGTACATTCTCTGCATATCACCATTGTGTATTAAGGAAGAGTACTCTCAAGCTAGTGCTTACCTCATAGATCTGTTTCTCCTTCTAATGCGTCGTGCGTCCCCTCGACATCCTTGTTATCTAGAATCTGGAACAAGTAAGGTTATTTAGACTTCATCTGCTCTTCAGCCTCCTATGTAATTTCTTCCCTGTTCTTGTTCCTCCACAATACTTTGATGGAAGCTACATCCTTTGTTCTCAGCTTGCGGACTTGTCAATCTAATATAGCTACTGGCACTTCTTCATATGATAGATCCTCTGTAACTTGTACATCTTTCATAGGGATGAACCGATAAGGGTCTCCAATATATTTCCTCAACATAGATACATTGAATACTGGGTGGACAAATTCCTATTCGGATGGAAATTCTAACTCATAAGCAACCTGTCCAATTCGTCGAAGAATTTTGTACGGACCGATATACCGTGGACTGAGCTTACCCTTCTTCCCAAAACACATAACACCCTTCATCAGAGAGATCCTCAGGAAAACTCAATCACCAACCTCAAACTCCAGATCACAACGTCGGACATCAGAATAAGACTTTTGACTACTTTGTGCAGTCCTCAGTCGCTCTTGTATCAGTTTCACCTTCTTAATGGTTTGGTGAATCAAATCTGGCGCATATAGTTCTGTTTCACCGACTTTGAACCATTCAAGTTGTGATCTACATCTCCTCCCGTATAGTGCCTCGTACGGGGCCATTTTAATACTGGAATGGTAGCTATTATTGTAGGCAAATTCTATGCGTGGAAGATGGTCATCCCAATTCCCCTTGAAATCCAGAACACGTGCTCGTAGAATATCTTCAAGTGTCTGAATGGTACGTTTAGCCATCCGCCAGCCCATGGATGGAATGATGTGCTGAGATTCATTTGTGTGCCTAAACCCTTCTAAAAAGACCTCCAAAATTTAGCCGCAAATTGCGCTCCTCGATCTAATACAATAGATATCGACACACCATGAAGCTTAACAATCTCCTTGATATACAACTTCGCATAATATTCAGGTGTGTTGTCACGACCCAAAATCCATAAGGTCGTGATGGCGCCGGACACCGCTGTCAGGCAAGCCAATCTTTTATTTAGTTGAAATAAATTCATGTTTTAACATATTCGAAATTGTTACCTTTCACTTTAATACATAATAACTAGATAAAAATCCATTAAGTAAAAGCAACAGTCTATTTTTCTAATTTAATAAAAATACAATCCAATTACATCCCAGAACCCGGTGTCACAAGTACATGAGCGAACTTCTAATAAATTATACAGATACTACAATGCCTGTCCGAAATACAAGTTGGACAAGGAACTTAAAAATTAAAATACAATACATAGAGGAAGACTCTGCCGGCTGCGGGTCGTCTCCGGGTGATGCAGCTCTTCTAAGTCTCCAAGTCAGTCATATTTCTATGAAAGTACCTGTGCAATAAAAATGCACAGCAAGTGTAGCATGAGTACGAAAACAACGTGTACTCAGTAAGTATCCCGCCTAACCTCAGAGAGGTAGTGACAAGAGGTCGAATTTGACATTTGCTATAAGTCAGTCAAGTATAATTAAGTGAGATGTTAAGCATGAGTATCATAGGCAATTTAATAATAATCAAGGATAAGAGATATCAACTTCTTTCACATTTAACACATTAAACCTTGGTATTTTCAGTTGCAAATTTAAAACTTCTTAGGGCAACAAACACAAATAATTATAGGAAATATGCAGCAATAATCATGCGCAAGAAAATGCCGAGGGTCGAACGACGCAGACCAACAATAATAAAATGTGCACTGCCGAGGGTCGAACGGCTCGAACCATAGATGCATCTATCTGCCCCGCTTGCGAATCGATCATGCGACGCAGTTATATAAATATATAAGGTTATCCTGCTCGCGGATCATACATGCGACTCAGCTACCCATAGATACACATATTCACATAATAAGTCCACATTTTTATCAAGGAAGCAGTTACCCGGGAAAGTGGAAAAATTCCCTTTAAAAGAACACGAAAATCGCATTTAGATCTTTGTTTGAAATTCATTTTCCAAGTTCAATAATATTCATTCATATAACCTTATCAGGAACACAATTATCCACGGAGGAATCAATTCACTTTATAAATGATTAAGAAAGGTACCCTCTAGCCTTCTTAGGGGATAAATTACTAATTAAATAGCATTATTAGTCTAATATTATTGGCAGGATCACATGTACAACACGTAAGGCATGCTAGTGGGTCCTAGACTACCCGGACATAAGCATATTAGTAGCTACGCACGGACTCCCGTCACCTCGTGCGTATGTAGCCCCCGCAATTAATATCATGTGTTCATTTAGTTCACCTATGGGGACAATTCCCCCTCACAAAGTTAGAAAGGAGACTTACATCATGTCGAACCTACTTTCCGGGCCACGAATGCACCCGAAACTCCAAACTCGTCTTCCAAGGACTCGAAACTAGCCACAAGTTACTTAATTATATCAATAAATGCTAAATGAATCAATTCTAATGCATGGAAGTGAGTTTTCTAAAGTCTTTCCCCAAAAGTCAAAGATCAAACCCGAGCCCGCTCGGTCCAAATCCGAAATTCGGACCAACACCCGATTACCCATTCGCCCCCGAGCCCGGATATATAAATGGTTTTGGAATCCGACCTCAATTTGAGGTCTAAATCCCCAAATTTCAATATTCTTAGGTTTTACCCAAAATTCCCAATTCCACCATGAAAACCCTAAATTCTAGGATGAAATCTTGTAAAAAGAAGTTAAGGAGTGAAGAAAATGAGTTAGAAATCACTTACAAATGTTTTGTAGAAGAAAGAGTGTTTGGAAAATGGCCTCTTATGTTTTTGGGGTCTTGAAAAATGAAAAAAATAACTGAAAATCCCACTTATTTATACTCCTCTCAGGCCCCCCACTGCGGTCCGCGAAAAAAGGACCGCGGCCGCGCTAGCAAAAGTCAAGAAAACTAAAGAAAATCAAGAAAAATGACTGCAGTTACATGCTTTAGTATTTTTGCCATAACTTTCTCTCCAGATGTCAAAATTCCGATTTCTTTACCTTTATGGAAACTAGACACGAAGGGATACAACTTTCGTTTTGAATAATCACAAACATCCTTGTAGATCAAAAGATATAGGCCTCTGAAGTCGGACTAGTGGCCCAACTCCTCCACCGCGGACCGCGAAAAGACGACCGCGGCCGCGAAGCCCCCCACTGCGCCCAGCACAAAAAGGACCACGGACTGCGGTGGTGGGTTCAGGGATTTGACCCCTCTGACCTGCAACAGCTATAGTTTAGCCTAAAGACATTCTGGGACCTACCCGGAACTTACCCGAGCCCTCAAAACTTCAAACCGAACATTCCAACAAGTCCCAAATCAACCCACGGACTTGCTCGAGCCTTCAGAACACCCAAAACAACGCTAAAACTCAGAATCACACCTCAAAACCCCTAGAATCAAACTTAAGAACTTTAAGTTCTTGAATTCGTTAACAATGCGCCGAACTGACCTATGCTACTCGGAATGACACAAAAATTTTCAAGCAAGTCATATTCGACATTACGGACCTGCTCAAACTTTCGGAATCTCAATCCGACCTCGATACAAAAATTTCCACTTCCGGTCGGATTTTTCAAAAACCTCAAAATTTCTATCTTTAGCCAAATGACTTCAAAATGACTTCCGGACATCCGAATTCACTTCCGATCGTGCTCCCAACTCTAGAATCACCATACGAAGCTATTCCCAGCCTCAATCCCAAACGGACATCAATATCACTGAAATGATCTTCAAGCCAAACTTATGAAATTCCTTCTAAAATTTTGACTTCCACAATATACGCCGAAATGCTCCCGGGTTATCCAAAACCCCGATCCGAACATATGCCCAAGTCCGAAATCATCATACGAACTTGATGGAACCTTCAGATCATGATTCCGAGGTCGTTTACTCCAAATTCCACTCTTAGCCGATTCTTCCAACTTAAGGTTTCTGAGATGAGAATTCTCTTTCCAAATCCACCCGAATTTCAATTCCGACCATGCGTACGAGTCATAATACCTGAAATGAAGCTGCTCAGGACCTGAATCTGCTGAACGACGCACTAGAGATCAAAACGACCGGTCGGGTCGTTACATTCTCCCCCACTTAAACAGACGTTCGTCCTCGAACGTGCTAAGAACTGCTCTGGAGTTATCACTTTTGCACACATTCGTCAAATCACACGCACAATCACGATTTTACTCATTTCCCTTAACTGCAATAACTTTCCATTATGCCGATAATCCGCCACCCCATAAGAACACAATCCTACAACCCAACTGCAGGTGGTGGGACTTCCCCACTTAGCCCGAAGCTACTCCTTGCACCACTCTAGACCCTGCTAAGATCCTTTCTCCTTTATTAACATAATCTTGCTCAACCAATCCGTCCAATTCTCTCGAATTCTTCTGTTAGCATTCCCAAGTACTCAAATTCTCTAACACCATTCACACATTCTGCCTCCTACCGAATAGCCACTAGAATCCCTCGCAAAAACTTGTCAACCACACAACCGCTAACCTATTCACAGGAGATAATCCACTTGTGGAAATCACCAACTGACACCTTCCAATGACACCGTAATGCACACTCTCTACCACATCAATACACCATCCTAAGCCTGTTCTCATTCACCAACTTTACCAGTCCGTCCACTCCTCATAGACATCTACTAAATGTGCTACCATATCTTCTAATTCACCATTATGCTGCCGCTCTCCCACTTTGGTTAACCTTATTCCTTAAGCACTACCTGATTTCCTTTCCTTACGCCTGGCCTTTTTAGAAATTTAACTCCTGCCTGACATTTCCTAACATGTCTTCCTTCATCGTATGTTGCCCAATCATTGCCTCAAATCAATATCATCCCCTGTAGCACAATAGATCCCCACAACTTCAAAACTCTCCGATGATCATCCCCCTCGAGCCGCCTTCATTAAAAATGCTTATTCCATACTGAACCACAACACACCATGACCTATGACAGCCGCTTCTTCAATCCTTCTTCACAGTACTTTGACCCCATTCCACCGATGAAGTCATGGCACCGACGAACTTAACACATTAAATTCGATCAATGACGACGATATTACAACACAGGTGAATATTCCACCTCACTTGAATACACCAAGTCTTACTACTTTATCAATCCGAACTGGACCATTCATAGTCCAAATGCCTTTCCTCCGCCGGAACTAAAATACTAAAATCTCGAAATCACGCCCTGAGAAGACCTCCCTTCAAACCATTCATCACACAACATATGGGCAAGCATTTTACCATCATATCGACATCGTGTGATAACCAATCGTAAGCATCATCATAACCTGATCCTAATCTCAAAGTTCTCAGAATCACTGCAACTGGTTGAAACAACATATTACTCTTCTGCAGAGCCACGACTATAGCCCCAATCAACTTTGCAGGGAGAAACATCCTGCACCACATCCATAGTATCATTAAAATTCCTCAAATCCTCGATTCCTAGCAAGCGCTTCGTGACGCGTAAGTTGAGTAGGAAGAAACATACGCATAAGACTTAAAGTAATCAAATCGCACGATGAGGAATAAAGAAGGGAAGTACTCCTAACAGCCCTGTAGCCTCTCGAAGATAAGAACAGATGTCTCCGTACCGATCCGCAAGACTCTACTTGACTTGCTCATGACTGTTTAGACCTAAAGGAACCTAGTGCTCTGATACCATGTTGTTACGACCCAAAATCCGTAAGGTCGTGATGGCGCCATACACCACTCTCAGACAAGCCAATAATTTATTTAGTTGAAATAAATTCAGGTTTTAACATGTTCGAGATTGTTACCTATCACTTTAATACATATTAACTAGATAAAAATCCATTAAGTAAAAGCAACAGTCAATTTTTCCAATTTAATGAAAATACAACCCAATTACATCCCAGAACCCGGTGTCACAATTACATGAGCGAACTTCTAAAAATTTATACAGATACTACAATGCATGTCCGAAATACAAGTTGGACAAGGACTTTAAAAATGAAAATACAATACATAGAGGAAGACTCTGTCGGCTGGGGGTCTTCTCCGGGTGATGCAGCTTGTCTAAGTCTCCAAGTCAGTCATATTGCTGTGAAAGTACCTATGCAATAAAAATGCACAGCAAGTGTAGCATGAGTACGAAAACAACGCGTACTCAGTAAGTATCCCGCCTAACCTCAGAGAGGTAGTGACGATATGTCGAATTTTACACTTGTTATAAGTCAGTCTAGTATAATTAAGTGATATGCTAAGCATGAGTATCATAGGAAATTTAATAATAATCAAGGATAAGAGATATCAAATTCTTTCACATTTAACACATTAAACCTTCGTATTTTAAGTTGCCAATTTAA
Source organism: Nicotiana undulata (assembly GCA_005239495.1). Taxonomy (NCBI): domain Eukaryota; kingdom Viridiplantae; phylum Streptophyta; class Magnoliopsida; order Solanales; family Solanaceae; genus Nicotiana; species Nicotiana undulata. The sequence continues at coordinate 17,412 of ML294533.1, forward strand.
AACTTCTTAGGCCAATAAACAGAAATAATTACAGGAAATATGCAGCAATAATCATGCCCAAGAAAATGCCGAGGTTCGAACGGCGCGGACCAACAATAAAAAAATGTGCACTGTCGAGGGTCGAACGGCTCGAACCATAGATGAATCTATCTGCCCCGCTCGCGAATCGATCATGCGATGCGGTTATATATAAATATAGGGTTATCCTGCTCGTGAATCATACATGCGACTCAGGTACCCATAGATACACATAAATCCGAAATTCGGACCAACACCTGATTACCCATTCTCCCCCGAGCCCGGATAAATAAATGGTTTTGGAATCCGACCTCAATTTGAGGTCTAAATCCCCAAATTTCAATATTCTTAGGTTTTACCCAAAATTCCCAATTCCACCATGAAAAACCTAGATTCTAGAAAATCTTGTAAAAAGAAGTTAAGGAGTGAAGAAAGTGAGTTTGAAATCACGTACAAATATTTTGGAGAAGAACGAGTGTTTGGAAAATCGCCTCTTATGTTTTTGGGGTCTTGAAAAATGAAAAAGATAACTGAAAATCCCACTTATTTATACTCCTCTCAGGCCCCCCACCGCGGTCCGCGAAACAAAGAACTGCGGCCGCGCTAGAAAAAGTCAAGAAAACTGAAGAAAATCAAGAAAAATGACTACAGTAACATGCTTTAGTATTTTGGCCATAACTTTCTCTACAGATGTCCAAATTCTGATTTCTTTACCTTTCTGGTAACTCGACATGAAGGGCTACAACTTTTGTTTTTGAATCATCTCAAAATCCCTTGTAGATCAAAAGATATAGGCCTCCGAAGTCGGACCAGTGGACAAGCTCCTCCACCGCGGACCGCGAAAACACGACCGCGGCCGCGAAGCCCCCCACCGCGGCAAACACAAAAAGGACCGCGGACCGCGGACCGCGATGGTGGGTTCAGGGATTTGACCCCTCTGACCTGCAACAACTATATTTTAGCCTAAAGACATCCCGGGACCTACCCAGAACTCACCCGAGCTCTCGGAACATCAAACTGAACATTCCAACAAGTCCCAAATCATCCCACGGACTTGCTCGAGCCTTCAAAACACCCAAAACAACGCTAAAACTCAGAATCACACCTCAAAACCCCTAGAATCAAACCTACGAAATTTAAGTTCTTGAATTCGTTAACAATGCGCCGAACCGACCTATACTACTCGGAATGACACCAAATTTTGCAAGCAAGTCATATTCGACATTACGAACCTGCTCAAACTTCCGAAATCACATTTCGACCCCGATATCAAAATTTCCACTTCCGGTCGGATTCTTCAAAAACCTCCAAATTTCTATCTTTAGCCAAATGACTTCAAAATGACCTCCGGACATCCGAATTCACTTCCGACCGCGCTCCCAACTCCAGAATCACCATACAATAAGAGAAACAATACTACCGTTATAGTTTAAGCGTCATAACTATTATGTATCGACCACAACCCATTTTACGATGATACGAAAAGCACCTCCCCTATATATATGACTTCACACAAGTCAAAACAATCACTATAAATCCCAAACAACTAATAATCATATTGAGCCTCCCAAAATAGTACACCAACCAACAACATTACTATCAAGTCTTTCGATATGTATTTCACAAGTTCTAGATTCAATGAGTTAGCCGTAACTTGGATAATCTTAAATACGTGTAGAGTAAGAGGTTACTCATCTTTAAATATAAAGAACAACTCCAACTTGACCTTAATTTTCCACGAAATATCCCTCCAATGCTGCCACAACAACAAGGAAGCGAAACTAGCAATCAATTAGGGTATTTCGGTACTATAATCACTTTAGAAGGCGTGAAATCACTTAGGGTTGATATTAAAAACTTGAGGGAGTATTTATAGAACAGAAACCCTTAAAACAACCTTTGTCACGAGCTTGAACAGCACAAAAATGAGCAACAACAAGAAGAACAAGAAACTTACTAGCGCCACGGGATTCCCGACACTTGATTTGTGTTGTTTGCCCTTTGTTTGGGTCTTGAATCTTGAGAAAAACTTAAGAGGGTGTTTCTAGGGTTGTAAGGTCTAAATATACTGAAAATGAATGACTTAAAACAGGTTCTAGGCATATTATATATATCCATATCTCTTAAACCGACTATGTGGGACCCAAAGAGAGGTGCTTAGCGCAGTCTCGCGAGAATGCAAATATCTCTCTACTCTGATATCGTATCGATGAACGGTTAGATGAGTTGGAAAATAGACTCATAGATATTCAGTTTGGTGGATAGATCACCCAGTAATTCTATGTAGATTGGGATAAAAGCTTAGTAACTTTTTACCTAAAGTTTAAGTAAAACTATGAACCTAAGTTGCGACAACTCTTGTCGACTTTTGTTTCATAACTTGTTTGACTTCAAGACTATGATACAAATATTATATGATTCAAATACCTTAAAATACGAACACTTGAGAATATTAAGCACCCATGGGTTTACCCAAGAATACGAGTTACAACATCCGTGATTCGTTTAACTTCTAATACTTGTTAATCACCCTTATAAACTGTTGTATCATTTAAGATCAATAAGATTAACTTCTTATCATTTCAAAGATAATATCTTCTTATATTTACGTCGACTAACTTATGGCATGAACCAACGTACGTGGATATGGGTTGTAACAGTTTTCCTGTGAAAATGGCCCAAAAATCGCCAAGAACGGTGCTCCAAAAATCCAAAACGAAATGAAGGAAATGAGCATTTTTGGACCTTAAGTTTCTATACATCCGTCACTAAAAGTCCATTTTTGTCACTTAAAGTCCACTAGAAATAGCTTTACCATCCCCTTTTTACTTATCCAAATAAGCCCTACAACCGAATCCCAACACTCAGAATTCTCTACCAGGCCTGTTTCCAACACACTAGTACCGTATCAATCACCACACGATGTACTAGAACATGAATGCATACATTTGCTGAATTCATACCATGCACCACATCCTTCACATGCCCATAATAACACTCTCTGCTCATAATAGCTAATATTCCCTGAATCCGATCTTCACAATGCCCCCATGACACATATATAGGTCTTGTTCTAGCTCTTACAATACCGCCACAGCGGAAGGGATGTGTATAAATTCATAACCAACTACAGAGTTAACAATTTATTGAATCTCTCCTCTTGACTAGAATTATAACCTCATTATGAACCAAATAATGGTATTTGTTCTTTAATATACTGTCGCAACCCCTTTTTCCTTCTCCTATCGGATCGGTCAGGGTTTTTGACATTATTGGGATAACTCGTTTTCTTTTGGGAAAGGGGTAAATAAGGAATTGAAGAGTCGCCACCTAACGAGTTAAGGTGCGTTAGGGCACCTATTAAGAGTCATTACAACATAGATTAGTTAACCAGAGATTGGGTAAGGGCTTGAAATTACTTCTAGGGGAAGGTGTTAGGCACCCCTCAAAGTCCACAACTGTTGTTCCCAGCCAAACAAACTTTGTGAATTTAGACAAGTAGAAAATAAGCAATTAGAATTTAAACAAGTAAAGGGTTTTGAAAAGATTTTCAGTCTAAGTACACGTATGTGCTAAAGTTTTAAAAGATTTGAAGTCTAAAGAATTATATCCTATGCATATATATATAAGGAGTAGGGGGTCCTAAGTTGTTTATCCTATAGGATCACATCGGTACAATGCCCGGTAATCACTCTTCAGAACAGAGGCTACATGTGGCATTAGAGCACCGGTCATCATATCCATATATACCCTTTCCCATCCCTTAGTGGTAACTTAAGCGAGTTTTATTTATCGACCTTTATTGCGTGCTGTTACCCGTCCCTTCTTAATAGTCCCGGAGAAATTTAGGACCCCTACCTATGGGCAGTTCTAGACATACCCCTAAGGTTGAAACGAGTAAATACTAAGGTGACAGGAAAGAACAAATTAGACTTTATCAAATAAGGCAGAAAGAAAAAATTAGCGGCTCAGGTTTACCTCCATAGATAGTGCACATAAACAGCACGACTCAAACACAAACAAGGGCAGTATTATTAAGCAGAATCCCAAAACATGATGTCTAGATGAGTATCAAAACACAGGAGATATGCATATATAGTTTATGACTTTAGAAGCAGGGCCCTATTAGTTTGCCTACTGATTTTTAAGCATGTTAACCATTAAGCAGTAAACACAAAAAAGGAGACATTTTCCATTTTTACAAAAATTGATTACCTAAGGCTTGCCTAGGCATGGGGTAATGTACAATAGTTACCAGAGTTATTAGAGAGATTTGTCATAATTTATTTCACCTAAAGCATGCTGTTCTACGTGTTAAAAAATACAGGGTTATTGCCAATATGTTTAACAGAGGGTGAGACTGTTTTGTATCCTTTTTCGTGCATTAATAGTTTAACTAGGTGTGACTGAGTGAGTACGAACAAGATCCTAAAATATGGTATCTAATGCACATAAAAATTGCAGAATGGTTTATATGCAAATTCCTAAGGCATGATTTCTAAATGCACAACGTGATTTCAGGATACGCAGAGTTCCTAAAGCAAGAGGCACAAAGATTACAGCATTGTTAAAATTGATTTCAAAAAGGTGTAGGAGAGACAGTTTGTGTTAGTGCTATTATTTATCCTTGAAGCATGATTTCTAAGTGCTAAAATGATGTGATGCTGAAACAGTATACATGAAGCTTAAAAGAATGATATCTAATGTATGATATTTTTTGCGTGTGTTAGTCCTAAACATGAATTCTACTTCGCATACAGAAAAATGTAAACCTAAAGCATGGTTTCTACCTATTGATATAGATAACCTATATATCTACCCTCCCCTTTTCACTATCCATCCCCAATATTCGTTTACAACAATTATTACAAACCACTCTTGACTTAATTACATAAATAGATAAATAAGAAATAAGAAGTTACACTATAGGGAGCCTGCAAATAGGCCCATATTTCAAGAACCTCAAATTATCAGATGTTTCATAGCCTTCCTCATTATCCGGGCGTGTCAGAGTTCCCTAAGGAACTCAAGGGATCCCGGGCAGTGCTCACACCCAAATTTCAACCATAACTGAGTTAGTGCAGTGTGGAAGAGCCAACTCTAATGCATCAGAGTTCAGAGGGATCTCATAGGGATCCCTAAGAAGTCACACATTAGAGGGGCAGAACCTAAGGACTAAAGAGTAGAGTGAGAGTGCTTGACATAGTTTGAGAAGGTTTTAGTAAGAAGACAGTGTTAAAAGAGACTTGTTTGAAACAGTTTTGTGGAGTAAAAGAGGGAGTCATGCAGTAAAACACCTTTGAAAAAGAGAGAGTAATATGATTAAACAACAGCATATCAAACATGGAGCCAAAACCAACTCTGCAATACTTAAAGAACACAGAACCAAAATAGGAAGAACAAACCTACACATAGGAGTGATAGGGATTGTGGACACTTAGAGCACATGATGGTAAACACATAACATGCATAGGTCTACATAGATCCAGAGTCAGAAGCTCTTAAGGGGTTCGTGGGATTGGGGTAAAGCATGAAATTCAAAATTAACACAGAACCATGTAACTTTAGGGTAAAAATTATTTTGCTAAAGAGAGAATCATACTAAAACCAATTAAACATAAAAGGGAATCGAGTCACATTGGTTATAGAAGGGGATAAACATGTTGATCCTAAGGGGTAGTATATAACTAACATAAAGGGATTAATTACATGTTGAACAACAGAAACAGAGATAGAAACAAATCAGGAACATGATGAACTGAAGGAGAAAAAGAAAGATATTATTTTTGAGACTCAAATTGAAATCAGGACATACAAGTAAAGAAGACAGTAAACACAAAAGAGTGAGGGGGCAGGAGAGCACAATACTCAGCCTTGGCTTGCAGCCAGCTAACTCAGAATAATAGCAAGTAACACAGAAAGAGAGCATAATGTTTTAGTGTGAGAGAGAGAGATTTTTGAACCAAAGTGATCGTGTCTTGTGTTAATGAAAGAGTAATGTAGATATAGTTTGAAAACAGGTAGAAAATAAGGTAAAAATCAAAGTTATGCAGTAATTATGGAACTAGGTATCAATTAGTGTAAGTACTTAAGGAGTTAAATTCAAACGGTAATAGACATGTGACAAAATAAGGAAGGAAAATCGTATAAGGCTGAATATAACAAATAAGGAAACATTCTCAGCATAGTACAAGTATACAACACGTAATAGAGGCTAGGTTCAGCATATTCTAATTAAGGAAAATGCTTAAAAATCAATTTGACACCATGGTTGACCATAGAATAAGGTAAGCAAATATCTTAATGGTTAAATCAATAGAGAATATCACAAGAGATCAGTGAAGGATCAATCACAAAGATTCAAAGATTCAAAAAACAAAAAATAGTACTGATTTAGGAGAAATTAACACAAATTTATGAGAACAAGCGGAATAAACACATAATAAGAAAAATCAGAAAACCTTAATAAGACAAAAATAGGGTAAAATCACACAAAGGGATTCACATAGAGCATAGTACGAATTAACAGAATAAACATGATATAGGCGGAGGAAGCAAAAAATCATAAACACTGATGAATAAAATAGGGAAACATCACAGAAACTCATAAAGCTCATGAGAAACAAGCACATATACAGATTAGGCGAATATATTATCAAAGACAGACTCGGAATCAAGGATTGCAAACCAAGAGACATAGGGTATTCAACACAATAACTCAGATAAAAAGAGAAAACATAAATAAACGTTTAAACATGGTGAAAATCATAGAAAAATGCTAAAATCAGAAGGAAAAGCCATTTTTGAAAAGGGGTCAAGAAACCCTAATTTGAAGACGAAGGGTCGTTTTAGAAGAAATTAGAGAAATCTTTATGAAAATAGTAAAGATAACTCGAATAGACTCAGATCTTGTTACAAATCTAAGAAATCAAGAGTTAAAATCAGGATTTCATAGAGAGAACCCAAAGAGAGAGAGAGAGAATCGGCTTAGAAACCACAGGTTCTAGCCGAAGGTGGAAGGATCTTACTCGGACGGCCATGAATGGCCTGAGACAGTCATGAAACATCCATGGGGTGAGTTGAACCGCCTTTGGTTCCTTTGATGTCTCTAGGGTAGCAATAATTATGGTTTGTGAGAGAGCCATGGGGATGAGGATAGTGGTGAAACCACCATAGTTACCGCCGAGCTGACGGCCGGTGAGAGAACTAGGTTTAACAGAGGTGACTTGAGAGAGATGAGAAAGATGTAACAATGGAGTGAAAGAGAGCAAATGAGAGGGGAAGGGGGGGGGGGGGAGTCTTTAGGGTTTAATTTAGGTAGTAGGAGATCTGGACCGTTGATAAAAATTGATCAACGATCCATATTAGATAAAGGATTGGGCCGGGTAATTAATGAATGGGGTATGGGCTGTTTAATTGGGTTGGGGTCAGATCTTTATTAAGCTAAAATGGAAATAAGTTAGGTCATTTGTTAAATACCCAATTAAATCAATAAAACATATATTATAAAACAACTAAAGATTGTAAAAAGTGAATTTCATGCCTAGACGATATTTTAAAGTGTTTATTTAGCATTTACAAAATACAAATGATTAATTCCTGACAAAAAAATAGTATAAAATCATATGATTGGGCTATAATTGCAAAATCATTGCAATTATAGCCAAATGGTGCCAATTTGGCTAATTATGAAACAATTTAATCTTAATAAGACCAAAACTAATAAATTAAAGCAAGAGCATGTTTTGAACCTATTTGTGAAGCAATTTTGTGATCATTTATTGGAAATATAGTGGCTGATAAATTAATAAAAATATAGGAAAATTATGGAAAAATAACAATTTCTATCAATGCATTACTTTGAAGATATATATGCCACTTAAAATATTTTTAGGAAAAATTAGGTATCAACAAATGCTCCTCTTTACCCGAAAAGGATGAAAGAGTTGTCGGGTAAAGATATGATGGCCAATTTTGACCGAGCGAAACGACTTGAGAGATTTAGGCCGCACCCTGGCTTCTGAGTTGTCTACATATCCCTAGTTTTACAGGAATCAGTTCGTATTTAGTTCCGGATCCATCGGTGAAGTATACCGATGAAGTCATCACAAGAACGGTCGCAACATCTATGGTTGGATGAGTGAATAGCTTACAGGAATGGTTATACTTGATATGGCTGGGAGAAATGGAGCGGGATTGCTCTTGCTTGGATAGTCGTTGCTCGCCGGGTTACCTACAATAGATATCAATACAAGTGTATACTGTGCGTAAATTTAAAATGATGCAAGTTCCCGTTGGATTATGGATGTGTCTTCGGAAGGTTAGGAATGACGTCCTCATACCATGATGTCCTGGGCCATGAATTGTTTGATGAGAGATTCGCATGCCATGAAATGATGTTCTCGGGCCATGAAGATGGTGCCTCCGAACTATGATGCCTTTGAATAATGATATGCAAGATTGAGAGATGGCGATATTTCAGCCCATGAAATGCAATGCTATGATGCTGACAAAACACAGATTAGTCTTGCAAATTGAACGGTAGAGCTTAGCCCTAAAGAGAAGCAAAGTAAATAATGCTTGAGAGACAACGCTTAGTCTCGGTGAAAAAGTAAATTGGAGGCAGAGCTTAGCCTCATGCAAGTATGGAGACAGAGCTTAGTCTTATGCAAAGGAAGGCAGAGATTAGCCTTATGCAAATGGAGGCAGAGCTTAGCCTCATGGAAGATGTGGAAGGCAGAGATTAGCCTTATGCAAGATGTGGAAGGCAGAGATTAACCTTATGCAAACGGAAGGCACAAGATCAACCTTATGCAAACGGAGGAAGGCAGAGATTAGCCTTATGCAAATGGAGGTAGAGCTTAACCTCATGCAAAGGAAGACAGAAGATTAGCCTTATGCAAATGGAGGTAGAGCTTAACCTCATCTGATAGAAGGCAGAAGATTAGCCTTATGCAATATGAAGGCAATGATTAGCCTTATGCAGGGGAAGGCAGAAGATTAGCCTTATGCAATATGAAGGCAGAGATTAGCCTTATGCAAATGGGAGGCAGAGCTGAGCCTCATGCAAGGGAAGGCAAAGATTAGCCTTATGCAGAGTGGAGGTAGGGATTAACCTCATGCAGATAGGAAGGCGGAGAGTAGAATTATGAAAGGGGAAGGCAGAAGATTAGCCTTATGCAAGAAAAATAAATGGAAGATGATAGTAAAATTTCTTAGTTGGTAGCAGATTGCAGTATGGCGATCGTTGCTAAAACTATGACTACGGAGCATGTTATATTTTGTGTCGATGGAAAATATTGGCATTTTACGACTGTGTTGAGATTTGTGACCCCGAAGCATGTTTGTTTCTTTGTTCCTGCATCCAAGGAAAAATCGTGAGTTCTGTAGATGGGGGAGGTTGGTTCGTATCCCGCTGGCTCTGCTTGCCTTGCCCGGCTTGGTTTGATGATCTTGTGTGTATCATCGGGGTATCATTTGCTAAACAGAGCTATTTTCGAAAGTAAGCATGCATGATTTTGCAAAGATATAGTATATATATTTTTAAATAATTTAGATGAGCCGACGACTGTGACACGGTTCAAGACATTGCAATCTCTCATGCTACAGAATTTTGAGGGTCCTCCTCAAAATTCTGCCCAGTTAGATTGGTTGATGACTCTGACTTTTACGCATGCTACGATTGGTTAAACTTTCTTCGGATTTTTTGAGGGTCCTCCTCAAAATTCTGCCCCAGTTTCCAATTGCGGGGAAAATTGAAAATGTTATTGAATTATGACCGAACCCATAAGGCTGGCTTCCCCTCTTAAACGGGAATCGGGTTAGGCATAGTTCAATTTACATCATTGAGAGTTATACATAATATCATTTGACTGCATCTGAATTGATTGGCTTTGGCTAGACTTCTCCGTCCATTTTCGCAAGTATAAGTGATCCTCCTTTCAATACTCGGTGAACCATATACGGACCTTGCCAGTTTGGAGAGAATTTCCCTTTGGCTTCATCTTGATGTGGAAAGACCTTCTTTAACAACAGCTGCCCCATTGTGAACTGTATTGTCCTGACTCTTTTGTTGAAGGCTCTGGACATTCTGTTCTGATAAAGTTGTCCATGACACACTACATTCATCATTTTTCCGTCTATGAGGGCTAGTTGCTCATAACGACTCTTTATCCATTCTGCATCGCCGAGCTCAGCTTCTTGTATGATTCTTAAGGAAGGAATCTCCACTTCGGCAGGAATAACAACTTCCACACCATAAACCAGCAAGTAAGGAGTTGCCCCAGTTAATGTACGGACTGTGGTGCGGTACCCTGGCAAAGCAAATTATAACTTCTCATGCCACTGTTTGTGCTTTTCTATCATCTTCCTCAATATCTTCTTGATGTTCTTATGGGCGGCTTCTACAACTCCATTCATCTGAGGTCTATAGGCTGTGGAATTCTTGTGCTTGATTTTGAAAGTCTCGCACATGGCTTTCATCAGTTCACTGTTGAGATTGGATCCGTTGTCGGTGATGATTGACTCTGGAACTCCGAATCGACAAACAATACGGTTGCGGACAAAGTCTGCCACGACTTACTTAGTCACTGCTTTGTATGATGTTGCTTCGACCCATTTAGTGAAATAATCGATTGCTACCAAGATGAACATGTGTCCGTTTGAGGCGATAGGCTCGATTGGTCCAATGACGTCCATTCCCCTGGCGGTGAACGGCCATGGTGATCTTGTTGCATTGAGCTCATTTAGGGGTACCTTTATCATATATGCATGTACTTGGCATCGATAGAATTTCCGAACATACCGGATGCTATCCGTTTCCATGGTCATCCAGAAGTAACCGGCTCCGAGTATTTTCTTGGCCAAGATAAAACCATTCACATGTGGGCCACAGGTCCCAGCGTGGATTTCTTCAAGTAATTTGGAGGCTTCTTTTGCATCAACACATCTCAATAATCCCAAATCGGTAGTTCTCCTATATAGGATTCCTCCATTATGAAAGAAACTGTTAGATAATCTCTGAAGCGTGCATTTATGAGTATGATTTTCAAGTTCTGGGTACTCACCCTTTGACAAATACTCCTTGATATCGTGGAACCATGGTTTTCCATCTACCTCTTCTTCAACATGGGCACAGTACGTCGACTGGATATGGATCATTACCGGAATAGGGTCAATGAAGTTCTTATCCGGATGGTGTATCATGGATGATAGAGTGGACAGTGCATCGACGAACTCGTTTTGAATTCTGGGAACATGCCGAAATTTTGTTTTCATGAACCTCTTTCTCAATTCCTTCACATGGTGCAGATACGGCTATATCTTGGAATTCTTAGTAGCCCATTCTCCTTATACTTGGTGTATTAGCAAATTTGAGTCACCAATTAGTAGCAGTTCCTGAATATTCATATCAATGGTCAATGTTGGGCCCTAAGATGCAGACTTCATACTCTTCCATATTGTTGATGCAGGGGAATCTGAGTTTAGCAGATATCGGATAATGTTGACCAGTTTCCGATAATAGGACTACTTCAATACTGACTCCTTTGAAATTCGTTGCTCTATCGAAGAATATTCTCCAGCCTTCATAGGATTCTGCAATGTCTTCTCCTATGAACAACACTTCTTCATCAGGAAAATACATTTTCAGGGGCTCGTATTCTCCATCCACAGTTTGCTCAGTAAGATGGTCTGCCAATACTTGTCCTTTGACCACTTTCTGAGTCACATAGACAATATCGAACTCATTCATCAGGATTTGGCATTTAGATAGCTTGCCACTGGGCATGGGTTTCTGAAAGATATACTTCAAGGGATCCATCCTTGATATGAGATATGTTGTATAGGCACAAAAATAGTGCCTCAGTTTCTGGGCTACCCATGTTAGAGCACAACAAGTATGCTCCAGCAGAGAATACCGTGCCTCGTATGGAGTGAACTTCTTACTAAAATAATATATAGCATGCTCCTTTCTCCCTGTCTCGTCGTATTACCCCAAAACGCAGCCGAAAGCTCCATTTAATACTGCGAGGTAGAGTAGCAAGGGTCTACCTGGTTCTGGCAGTACCAAGTCTGGCGGTGTGGACATGTACTCCTTGATTCTGTCAAAGGCCCTCTGATAGTCCTCGGTCCATTTGGTTGCAACAACTTTCTTCAGCATCTTGAAGATTGGTTCACATACGTCCGTGGACAAGGTTATGAACCGACTGATGTAGTTAAGGCGTCCCAGGAAACTCATCACATCTTTCTTGTTATTTGGCGGTGGTAACCCTTGGATGGATTTGACCTTCGACAGATCTAATTCTATTCCCCAGCGGCTGACAATGAACCCAAGCAACTTTCCAGCAGGAACCCCAAATGCACACTTCGCGGGGTTTAATTTCAAGTTGTATTTCCGCAATATGTTGAATAAATTTCTCAGATCTACTATGTGGTAGGTAGCTTTCTTGGACTTGATAATGATGTCATCCACATATACCTCGATCTCTTTGTGTATCATGTCATGGAAGATAGTGGTCATAGCTCTCATATAGCTAGCCCTAGCATTTTTTAGGCCGAATGGCATCATCTTATAACAGTAAACTTCCCACGGCGTAATAGAAGTTGTTTTCTCAGCGTCTTCCTTGTCCATCCAAATCTAGTGGAAACCAGCAAAGCAATCCACGAACGACTAAAGTTCATGCTTGGCACAATTGTCAATCAGGATGTGTATGTTTGTAAGAGGGAAATCATCCTTCGGACTGGCCTGGTTGAGATCCCAGTAGTCGACACAAACCCTGAGCTTTCCATCTTTCTTAGGTACTGGCACGATGTTGGCTAACCATGTCGGATATTCAACGACCATGAGAACCTTGGCGTTGATTTGCTTCGTAACTTCCTCTTTGATTTTCAAACTCATGTCAGGCTTGAACTTTTTGAGCTACTGTTTTACTAGTGGTCACATTGGATTGGTTGGCAGTTTGTGATCCATAATGGATGTACCTAGACCGGTCATGTCATCGTACGACAATGCAAATATGTATTCATATTCCTTCAGGAATCGTGTGTATTCATCCTTCTCTGATGGTGATAAGTGAATGCTGATGCGAGTTTCTTTGACAATTTCTGAATCTCCCGGGTTAACAATCTCAGTCTCATCCAGGTTGGACTTAGGTCTATTCTCAAAATTCTCAACTTCTCTGAAAATTTCATCAGGTATGATATCACCCTCTTCTTCAAAATCACTGTCCGTTTGTTGCGTTGTCTCGTTGCATGTCACAATCATTGGTTCATCAAGATAGGAAATGGTAATGTTGTATAGATAAAGTAATGAGAGAAAAATGATAATAATAAATATTGATTCATAAAACATAAAAGTGCTTTTTATAATTAAACTAATGTTTTAGAACATTGAAGATCTTATTGCAGGAATGAAAAATGCGAAAAGGAAATCATTTAGCAAATTAAAAAATAAACAATGCTTGTTAAGCCTTGCTACCCCGGGACTCGTCGAGCCTTGGTTTTTCTGATAGTCCAGTTCGTAAGGAATGTTCCTTTTCTTACGGTTTGGACGGAAGGGCCTTCCTCCTCCTCAATAATGACGCAGTAGTCCATATCATCATCTTCCAAGAATAGATCCTTCAAGGCTGCTAGTGTTTTTCTTCTTCTGACCCCCATATGTTATCGGCCTGCTGAAAGGTACGCTCCAGATGCGGTATCGGCTGTTCCAATGGGTAATAAGGACCGCGCCATGGTGGCAACCAGTTCTTTTATTCTTTCCATGTGTATTTGTATCCCGGACCACAAGTGGTGCCATGGAGTTTGAGCTGTATTGGCTTGGAGATCCTTTGAAGATTCTTGCCGAGTCCTCTGCCAAGTTCATACCCACTCCAGTTCAATATGCTTTCGATCTTACTGTCCCACCACTTGTCTTTGTCTATTGCATTTACCCGCTCGATGTGGTGGTAGGTTTCTCCACCCAGCATTCTTCTACCTTCAACCACCGGGATGGTCTGGCGACTATAGATAGGGTTGCTGCCATCTCCATGAATGATTATTCCTGGTGGTTCCATTCGAACTTTATTGCCTGATGTAAGGTTGATGCCACAGCCCCAACGGCATGTATCCACGGTCGTCCTAATAACTGGTTGTAGGACGCTGATATGTCTATTACCTGAAAGTCAACTTTGAACCACGTCGGTCCCACTTGCAGACAAAGGCTGATCTCACCGATGGTGGATCTCTGAGAACCGTTGAAAGCTTTCACATTCATCGACCCTTCTCTTATCTCGTATAGTCCCTTGCCCAATTTCTTGAGCGTTGTTAATGGACAGATATTGAGGTTGGATCCCCTGTCAATCAAAGTCTTGGTGATGAAGTGGTCCTCACATTGTACAGTGATGTGCAGTGCTTTGTAGTGACTTAACCCTTTGGGTGGTAGTTCGTCCTCGTCGAAAGTGATCTTATGGATCTCCAGCACTTGACCTACCATATTGGCCATTTCCCCGCAGGTGATGTTATTCGACACATACACTTCATTCATCACTTTCATCAAAGCATTCATGTGCGTCTCTAAATTTCGCAGCAATGAAAGAATGGATATTTGGGCTGGGGTTTTGTTCAACTAATCGATGACTGAGTATTCTTTTGCCTGCACTTTCCTCCAAAGATCGTCTGGTCATGTCTCAATGATAGGCGGCTTATTTGAAGCCTGTTTACTGGACTCTGCCAAGTGTTTAAGTGTATAGACCCTGCCGGTCCTTGTCATTCCCTGTGCAGCAGTAGCTTCTTCTATCTTGACTTTGCCTTTCCTTCTTGCCTCAGCTACATAATCCCATGGTACAACGTTGGTGTAAAAGGGTGGCGTGGTTGACACCTCCACTATGATTGGTGCGACTACTTTCACTTCAAATGGGACGGGTGCCTTAGCAGGTGCCATAACTTCAACCTGGAATGGCACAGGTGCATCTGCAGGTGGTGCCGCTTCAAACTCAAATGGGGCTGACGCCGTTACCTCAACATCTCCGGATTGCTGAATCTGTACTATGATAGGATTAAGAGTGACTGTTGGCTTCTTTGGGTCATCACCTTCTATGATCAACCCGATCGACCCCTCTGGGTCCTAATCTTCTTCTGTCTCGATCCTATTGCTTCCTCCACCCTAATGGTCTTGGAGCGGATTGTTGCGGACATTGGGAGTAGATTCCTTTGCTTGAATTATCTTGTTATCAATCAAAGATTGAATCTTATCTTTCAGTGAGCGGCATTCGTCAATGGTATGTCCCTTCATGCCGGAAAGGTATGCACATGTTTTATTAGGATTGACCCACTGGGATGGATTTTTAGGGGTCACAGCAGGATAGGATTGACATAACCAGCAACTTTCAGCCTGTCATATAGCTGGTCGATAGGTTTAGCAATGGTAGTGTATTGTTTGGGCGGCCTGCAGTCAAAATTGGGTCGAGGTCTTGGAAACTTTTGGCGAGCAGGGGGTGATTGGTTGTGAGATGGTTGAGAGTTGTAGGTATGATAAACAGGAGCTAGTTGGGTATATCTGGGAGAAGTGGGCTAATAATTATGTGGTGGTGATGACTGATATGTTGGTGGAGGTGCTGACTGGTATATGGGCGAGGGTGCTTGGTATGTTGGTGAAGGAGCTGGTTGATATGTGAGCGAGCGTGTTTGGTAGGTTTGATATTTCAGTGGAGATTTAGTCCTCTGTGCATCCATTACAACTCCCACATCTCTCTTTTTGGACACACCGCCAGATTGCAGCTCCTTGTTCATAGCCTGCAATGCTTCAAAATTTGTAACCATTCCGCTTTTGATCCCTTCTTCAATTCTCTCACCTAACTTGATAATGTTAGAGAATTTGTGGGTTTCGATCACCATTAGCCGATCATAATACTGCGGGGAATGTGCCCGGACAAAGAATCTGTTCAGTTGTTCTTCATCTTGGGCAGGCCTGACCTTAGCTGCTTCAGATATCCAACGAGTAGCATACTCACGGAAAGTTTTCGTGTGCTTCTTCTTAAGGTTCTGAATATAAAATACATCTGGAGCATTCTCTTTATTGAACCTGAACCGGTCCAGGAACTCTGATGCCATGTTCACCCAGTTTGACCACTTTTTAGGGTCTTGGCTGATGTACCAAGACAGAGCATCCCTTGTGAGGATTCTCATAAATAGCTTCATGCGAATCTTCTCATCTCTTTCTACTCCTACCAACTTATAACAGTAGGTCCTCAGATGGACCCTCGAATCACCTGTACCATCCAACATCTCGAACTTAGGAGGTTTGTAACCCTCGGGTAGTTCGACATCGGGTTGTATGCAGAGGTCTTCATAGTTCAGCCCTTCAACTCCCTTGCTTCCTTCAACACCATGAACTCGGCTAGTCAGCTTCTTAAGTTCTTCAATCAAATTCTTGATAAGCAGATCCTTCTCACTGGATTCAGGTGTGTATGAAATAGGTTGGGTGGAGTGTGGAAGAGTCTCCACGTAGATGGGGTTGTTGTGATAGCCTGGCACCTGGGTATAAAGGTGGTCATTTGTGGAGTTTTGTAGTTCAGAGACGATCAGCGGGGTGTTTCTCGGAGTGTGGCAAGTGTTGCATTGTGGTGGAATAGTTGGATTTTTCGGTGGAGTTGTGTGATGATGAGTTGTGGGAGGATTCTGTTTGTTTGGTGTGTTCTGAGGAGGTATGGATTTTTGGGTGTTTGGATGATTGACATCTGGAATACTCAGTGAGAAGGATAGATTTGCCAAATTTCGGACAAGCTCAAGCTCCCCTTGGAGCTTTAAAAACCTTTGCTCGAGTTGTGTCATAGCCTCAATCTGAACCTGAGCACCTTGATTTTCAGTAGCTTCTGTTTGTTTCACTGAGCTTGTGTTGTCTTTCCTAATATTGCTCGAATCTTCCATTTTCCTTTCGCCTTTGCTTTTTCCCTTAGGTGGACTAGGAGGAGGAGAAGACGGAGGGCCCCTGAATCTTGTATAATTTGATGATGATGCCAGAATGCACGAACCAACCTTTGGGGAGGGGAATAATCAAAAGAAAGAAAATAAAAACAAAACAAAAAGGTAGCCAAGTTAGTGATGATCATGAGAAAATATTGCAGTATTTAAACACATAGTGCAGGAATATAAAGGTGTGTCCTAATTTGGGATCCTCGTTGTGCCCGAGATAGGCCTAGCGACAAATTTATTTGGGAAACTTAAATGCCAAAATGCCTCATTTCATTAATGTAAAAGTAGACGAATCCAAAACGATGCAAAAATAATAAGCAGGAAATAAAGTCACTAATGGTCATTGGCCTTATTACATTGATAAAACCAAAAAAGGAAATCCTATCCTACCTGGTCCTAGAAGGACCTTCCCAAGATTCGGCATCCTTGATCCCATCGAGCAGGTTCCCTAGCTCACGAAGTCCTAGCAGTAGGTATGCCCTAGCCAGGTGTCCTCCTTCATTCCCCTCAGCTTTCTGACAGTCTTCAACCCTCTTGATGATCTTACCTTTCAGCTCGACTATGCTTCGCTCCAAGTATTCCAGCTTCCTGTTGGAACAGACGACCTTGTCTTTCCATTCTTCAATCAACAGACGACCTTGTCTTTGTTGGTTTCATGTATTTCACGGTGCTCATTCTCAGACTCGTGAAACCTCTTGCGCAACCGATTGTATTTGACCTAAGCCTCAGAACTCTCATCTATGATTCTGTGGCCTCGACCGATCCCTGGCCTGATTAATCCATCCAAGTCGTCTTCCAACCACCCTGGGTAGAAAGGTGCACATCCTGTGTGGTACCTGTCTGGTTCAATTATGTTCTTTTCCATTATGATCTTACAGTGCCACATGTGTTGGGCTTGGCACTTGTAGGGAATATCATAATCCTGAAAGTCAGCTCGGAAGTGTCTCATCTTGTCGACCCTTGGTACAACTTGCTTTCGGCCTGCTTGTCTCGTGACTCGGAGAGGAATGTAAGGATATATCCCCCTCAATCAAATTAGCACCAAGTATGGCGCATCCCTGGACCTGATAATGAATTCGTCCGTTGGAAACCACTCAAACATTCACTGTACCTGCTCCTCAGTTAGATTATCAAAGAACTCTACCCACTCCTTGTCCATCTCTGGCTAAGCAAATCTGTTGGGAATATATGTCATCCGCTTGGTGTGATGGAAAGCGATGTGGTCGTTCCACGCCCTTCGCGGAAATTCTTGTTGTTACTGACCCCTTTGGAGATGTTCTAAGAGCCACAGTTGTAGTAACGGATTGCAACCCTCGATGTTCTTAGCTCCTTTTTGACAGCATTCCAGAGCTCTGTAAATGTCTGCTATGATCATCGGAACAATGATGATGGCTTGACCATAAATTCCCTCCATCAAGGTCTTGGTTACCATGTCTAACCTAGTGTGAATCCTTTATTTCTTTGTTGGAAACACGATCAACCCCAGAAAGCAAACAATGAAGACAAATACCATACAGTGAATATGTCCCAGAGATGTAATGGAAAATTTGTCATGGTGAGTACGGTACGATTTTTTGTGGCCGTACCTTTCATATAAGTACTCAAACGGTATGTATGATTACTTCAAACATTCTAACTCGACAATCTTCTTCAGACCCATCATTTTCAGTAAACCCTTGCCTCTGTGATTTTCAGGCACCAATAACACAAGAGTTTCCTAGACTAACCCAGCTAGTCCACCTATCTCTTCTAGAAGTTGTGTCATTCAATGTTCCCAAAGAGGAAGACGGATCTTTCGCTATCCCAAAATAATGTGGCAGCCTCAATCAACATGTGTTTGGGTTGGATGTCTGCGAGAGACGGTAAGTTACCCAAGTATTTCTTGACAAGTTTCTTATCGCTAGAGTGAAGATCCTCCAACCAGTTTAGTAGCATTGGAGGGATGTTGCTGACAATGCCGAATCTTGGGACTTCGTGCTTCATATTTCTGCAAGACAAACAAAGTTAGGGCCTTACCCTGCCAGACTCTACTATTTATACACTTATGATTAGTATACAAGCATTTAGTTCCCCAAATGAATGCACAGAACGTGATGATATCCGTTGGGATTATGAAAACCGGGTGGACTTTGGACAAGGTTGTCTTAAAGGGTTATTGTGCGGACAACACACTAACCCGGCTATGTTTGACAATGATGCTGCACAACATAACAGAGAAAGGTCTCTATGGGGTCTTAGACTGGTACCCTTGAGTGGAAAACTCAAGGGAGTAAGGCACGGAACTGTCGACTGCACCGTTGATCGACTAGTTTTACCGCAAATAAGCCTTTCCAAATTTAGGGGTAATATAAAATAGGAAGAGCGCAACCACTCATCAAGCGTTGCTATAGGATTTGTATTGGCACGAGTGGAGTATGATGTTGAGCATGGTTATGCAACGATAAGAAATAAATCATGTAGTCATGTATTTGCACGTTATGAAAGCGATAAATACAACAATTGTAATTTAAAGAGATTACAAAGGGAAACAAGGAAACATGTCAGTTTTGCTTTTGAGAAAGACTTAAGGCTTGAAAGAAATAAAAAATTAATTGCACATAAGTGGAAAGGAAAGGGTGAAAATATTAACACAGTAAAGGTACAAATTCACAAAGCAATTTGAAGTGGTAAGAGCCTAAAATCCCCAGCAGAGTCGCCATGCTGTCGCGCCCCCTTTTTCCTTCTCCTTTTGGATCGGTTAGGGTTTTTGACATTATTGGGACAATTCGTTTCTTTTTGGGAAAGATGTAAATAAGGAATTGAAGATTCGCCACCTAACGAGTTAAGGTGCGTTTGGGCACCTATTAAGGGTCATTACAACACAGATGAGTTAACCAGAGATTGGGTAAGGGCTTGAAATTACTTCGAGGGAAAGGTGTTAGGCACCCCTCAAAGTCCACAACTGTGGTTCCCGGCCAAATAAACTTTGTGAATTTAGGCAAGTAGCACATAAGCAATTAAAATTTAAACAAGTAAAGGGTTTTGAAAAGATTTGTTGTCTAAGCACACGTATGTGCTAAAGTTTTAAAAGATTTGAAGTCTAAAGATTTATAGCCTATGCATATATATATGTATAAGGAGTAGGGGGTCCTAAATTGTTTATCCTATAGGATCACATCGGTACAATGCCAGGTAATCACTCCTCAGTAGAGGGGCTACACGTGGAATTAGCGCACCGGTCATCATATCCATATCTACTATTTCCCATCCCTTAGCGGTTATTTAAGAGATTTGTTTATCGACCTCTATTGCGTGATGTTACCCATCCCTTCTTAATGGTCCTGGAGGAATTTAGGAGCCAGTTCTAGACAGACTCCTGAGTCTGAAAGGAGAAAATACTAAGGCGACAGTCAAGAACAAACTGGACTTTATCAAATATGGCAGAAAGAAGCAATTAGAAGCTCAGGTTTACCTCCACATATAGTGCACATAAACAACACGACTCAAACACAAACAAGGGCACTATTATTAAGCAGGATCCTAAAACATGATGTCTAGATGAGTATCAGAACACAAGAGATATGCAGATATGGTTTATAACTTCAGAAGCAGGGCCCTATCAGTTTGCCTACTAATTGTTTAAGCCTGTTAACCATTAAGAAGTAAACACAAAAAAGGAGATACGTTTCAAGTTTTACAAAAATTGATTACCTAAGGCTTGCCTAGGCGTGGGGTAATGTACTAGTTAACGGAGTTATTAGAGAGATTTTTCATAAGTTATTTCACCTAAAGCATGATGTTCTAGGTGTTACAAAATACAGGGTTATTACCAATTTTTTATAAAAACAGGGTGAGACTTTTTTTGTATCCCTTTTCATGCATTAATAGTTTAACTAGGTGTGATTGAGTGAGAACGAAGGAGATCCTAAAACATGGTATCTAATGCACATATAAAATGCAGAATGGTTTATATGCAAATTCTAAAGGCAGGATTTCTAAATGCACATCATGATTTTAGGATATGTAGAGTTCCTAAAGCAGGTTGCACAAAGATTGCAGCATTGTTAAACTCGATTTCAAAAAGGTGCAGGAGCAACAATTTGTGTTAGTGCTATTATTTAGCCCTGAAGCATGATTTCTAAGTGATAAAATGATGTGATGCTGAAACAGTATACATGAAGCTTAAAAGCATGATATCCAATGTATGATATGCTTTGCATGTGTTGGTCCTAAACATGAATTCTACCGCGCATACAGAAAAATGTAAACCTAAGGCATGGTTTCTACCCATTGATATAGATAACCTATATATCTACCCTCCCCTTTTCACTATCCATCCCTAATATTTGTTTAAAACAGTTATTACAAACCAATATTGAATGAATTACATCAATAGATAAATAAGAAATAAGAAGTTACACTATAGGGAGCCTGCAAATAGGCCCAGACTTTCAGAACCTCAAATGCTCAGATGTTTCATAGCCTTCCTCATTATCCAGGTGTGTCAGAGTTCCCTAAGGACCTCAAGGGATCCAGGGCAGTGCTCACACCCAGATTTCACAGCCATAATTGAGTAACTGCAGTGTGGAAGAGCCAGCTCTAATGCATCAGAGTTTAGAGGAATCTCATAGGGATCCCTAAGCAGTCACACATTAGAGGGGCGGAACTTAAGGACTTAAGAGTAGAGTGAGAGTGATTGACATAGTTTGAAAAGGTTTTAGTAAGAAGACAGTGTTAAAAGAGACTTGTTTGAAAGAGTTTTGTGGAGTAAAAGAGGAAGTCATGGAGTAAAACAACTTTAAAAAAGAGAGAGTTATATGATTAAATAACAGCAGATCAAACATGGAGCCAAAACCAACTCAGAAATACTTAAAGAACACAGAACCAAAACAGGAAGAACAAACCTACACACATGGGTGATAGGGATTGGGGACACATAGAGCACATGATGGTAAACACATAACATGCATAGGTCTACATAGATACAGAGTCAGAAGCTCTTAAGGGGTTCGTGGGATTGGGGTAAAGCATGAACTTCAGAATTAACATAGAACCAAGTAACTTTAGGATACAAATTGTTTTTCCAAAGAGAGATTCATACTAAAACAAGTTAGACATAAAAAGGAATCAAGTCACATTGATTACAGAAGGGGATAAACATGATGATACTAATGGGTAGTATATAACTAACATAAAGGGATTAATTACATGTTGAACAACAGAAACAGAGATAGAAACAAATCATGAACATGATGAACTGAAGGAGAAAAAGAAAGATATTGTTTTTGAGACTCAAATTGAAATCAGGACATACCCGTAAAGAAGAAAGTAAACACAAAAGCGTGAAGGGGTAGGAGAGCACAATACTCAGCCTTGGCTTGCAGCCGGCTAACTCAGAATAATAGTAAGTAACACATAAAGAGAGCAAAAAGTTTGAGTGTGAGAGAGAGAGCTTTTTGTACCAAAGTGTTCGTGTCTTGTGTTAATGAAACAGAAATGTATATATAGTTTGAAAACAGGTAGCAAATAAGTTTAAAATAAAAGTTATGCAGTAATTATGGAACTAGGTATCAATTAGTGTAAGTACTCCCTTTAATTAAGGAGTTAAATTCAAACGGTAATAGACAAGTGACAAAATAAGGAAGGAAAATCGTATAAGGCTGAATATAACAAATAAGGAAACATTCTCAGCATAGTACAAGTATACAGCATGTAATAGAGGCTAGGTTCAGCAGATTCTAATTAAGGAAAATGCTTAAGAATCAATTTGACAGCATGGTCGACTATAGAATAAGGTAAGCAAATATCTTAAAGGTTAAAATCAGTAGAGAATATCACAAGATATCAGTGAAGGATCAATCAAAAAGATTCAAAAATAGAAAATAGTACTGATTTAGGAGAAATTAACATAAATTTATGAGAACAAGCGGAATAAACATAATAGGCAAAATGAGAAAACCTTAATAAGCCAAAAATAGGGTAAAATCACGCAAAATTAGGGATTCACATAGACCATAGTACGAATTAACAGAATAAACATGATATAGGCGGAAGAAGCAAAAAATCAGAAACACTGATGAACAAAATAGGGTAAAATCACGCAAAATTAGGGATTCACATAGACCATAGTACGAATTAACAGAATAAACATGATATAGGCGGAAGAAGCAAAAAATCAGAAACACTGATGAACAAAATAGGGTAAAATCACAGAAACGCATAAAGCTCATGAGAAACAAGCACATATACAGATTAGGCGAATATATTATCAAATACAGACTCAAAATCAAGGATTGAAACCAAGAAACTTAGGGTTTTCAAAATAATAACTCAGATAAAAAGAGAAAACTTAAATAAACGTTTAAACATGGTGAATATCATAGAAAACTGCTAAAATCAAAAGGAAAAGCCATTTTTGAAAAGTGGTCAAGAAACCTAGTTTGAAGACGAAGAATCGTTTTAGATGAAATTAGAGAAATCTTTAGGAAAACAGTAAAGATAACTCGAATAGACTCAGATCTTGTTACAAATATAAGAAATCAAGAGTTAAAATCAGGGTTTCAGAGAGAGAATCGGCTTAGAAACCACAGGTTCTAGCCGGAGGTCGAAGGATCTTACTCAGACAGCTAATAATGGCCTGAGACTGTCATGAAAAAGCCATGGGGTGAGTTGAACATCCTCTGGTTCCTTTGAGGTCTCTAGGGTAGCAATAATTCCGGTATGTGAGGGAGCCATGGGGCTGGGGATAGTGGTGAAACAACCATATTTACCGGCGAGCTGACGACCGGTGAAAGAACTAGGTTTAGCGGAGGGGACTTGAGAGAGATGAGAGAGATGTAACGGTGGAATGAAAGAGAGCAAATGAGAGGGGGGGAGGGGGGGTAGTATTTAGGGTTTAATTTAGGTAGTAGGAGATCTGGACCGTTGATCAAAATTGATCAACAATCCAGATTAAACAAAGGACTGGGGTGGGTAATTAATGAATGGGGCCTGGGCTGTTTAATTGGGTTGGGGTTAGGTCTTAATTAGGCTAAAATTGAAATAAGTTAGGTGATTTGTTAAATACCAATTAAATTGATAAAAAAAAATTTATAAAACAACTAATGATTGTAAAAAGTGAATTTCATGCCTAGACAATATTTTAAAATGCTTATTTAGCATTTAAAAAATACAAATGATTAATTCCTGGCAAAAAATAGTTTAAAATCGTATGATTGGGCTATAATTGCAAAGTCATTGCAATTATAGCCAGAAGGTGCCAATTTGGCTAATTTTGAAACAATTTAATCTTAATAAGACCAAAACTAATTAATTAAAGCAAGAAAATGTTTTGAAACTATTTGTGATGCAATTTTATGATCCCTTATTGGAAATATAGTGCTGGATAAATTAATAAAAATATAGAAAAATTATGGAAAAATGTCAATTGCTATGAATGCATGACTTTGAAGATATATATTCCACTTAAAATAATTTTAGGAAAAATTGGGTATCAACATATACTTCACATAATCTTATCGCACTGACCCCTGATCCGATAATCTCGCCTCACCTAGTATGAACTGCCCAAGCAATATGCCACCCCAAATTTTGCCAAAATTTCCTATGATGCCACAATGCGCCAATAGGCCACAACTCGAACGCGATACATAAAGAAATGACTCAGGAAGGGACTACTCAACTCACGCAACTAATATTAACTTTCCTAAGAAACTAGGAAGCAAAACACAAGAAAATAGATATAGGGAACTGTAATCAGCATCACACCATTGTGGCGTGCAACCTGATCCAAATAACATGCCCGTGGCGGCGTGCCACCCGATTCAAACATAAAATCCACACAAGGGGATACTTACCGAGCTAAATCGCTCATTATTGAAAAATACTGAATATCGATCACAAGCAACGCTAAGTGCCTAATACAATCCTGGGGAGACAGATATAGCCATACACTACAAAACTCAAGCAGAACTGAGGTGCGATATATGATCTGAATCTCAAGAGCCATCCTGCTCCCATAACATCATCACTACGCGGAACCTCAACACATAGGAACTATCAAGCCGTTTCACAACTCACATGGTACAACGTCATATTTCATGAACTGAATGAAAATGGAACAACATATAATGTTCTAATACCCCTCCACGTGGAGTGTTATACTGAAATGAACACATTTGACTCATATGGAGCCCATAATCATATTTAAATCCGTTCACAGACCTCAAGCCGATTTTGATCGCACCGCACTAGGCTAATAGCTATTCAAGGGTCCATAGTAACCTCATTTTTCTCATAACACACAAGGACAATCATCATACCAAGAGCAAACCCCCACAATCCATAACCCAATAAAACGAGTGCCTTCTAGGCATAAATTCTCAAATTAGCGAATATTACCACAATCTTCACACTTGGTCTATATCTTCAATCATTTAAGTGACTACATGTCATACTTATACAATCTTCCCGTGGTCACGCTCCCACGACCTTCCACACAAAGAAACAAGTTTGTGCATTCATACCACCGGCCGCATTAACGCTTTAAAGCAAATCAAGAATCCATAATCAGGATGAAAAGTCTCCTTAAAAAATATCCCGATCTTAGGTGACGCTGAAGACAATACCCGCTTACCTCAAATATTCAAATCCCTTTCCTGCTCATCCGAGCTCGTGACATCCATGCCGTCATCCAATCGCAACCTTGATCCTTGCTTCCCAACTTTATTCCGCTCGCTGCACTTAACATACCAATATGCCATTGCACATGAATATCATCGTCGTTATCGAACCATTAATAGGGTAAACACTTCATTAGACAGAAACCTTCCACTTAACTCATTTCAGGAGAACTATAACAACTCGCGAATAAATTCTCATAGCCGTAGAATATACAACCTTAAGTAGTGATCTAAACCATCATAACCCTTCCGAAATCCGCCTACATATAACAGGCAATAATACTTGGATGCTTCCAAATAAAATCAATTACGGCGGTCGACAAGCACTCGCACATACCGTCACCAATCATACGCACAACTCAATCACATTGAAGGAAGTGATCACTGCCATCAATATGCCATTTCAACCATGGATAACCAGTCTATCTTCTTCTAATTTATTCCTTAACTTGACTTAGAAATAATGGCAACTCCAGTCAACACATAGCGACTCAATTTGCACTCACCCTGAGTGACCTCATTCCACAAGACCATATTATCTCCAAACCCATGAATCGTTTCATGATCTCCTTACACGCACAGTCGCATCTGTAACTGGTACACCTATTTCGAAAATTCCTATACGAATCCTAATTCATTTTCCTTCATTCCTCCAATTACCATACTGCAAGTCGAAGATAACATAGAATACTCAAAGCCCCTTTTTCATAATTCACTGCAAAAGCTCGACTCTTAACCATACTGTGGGCTTGAAATCATTGGACACCGCATTCTAGCCTTTGAATTCACTAGGACCGTTATTAAGAGTTTCCCACTCTGACTTGGTCCCGAGCATAATCAACTCCATGACCCTTCTAGCACATGAATACCCTCTCAACGAAGCACTCAGCTGAGTCACTTTCCTTGCAACCTGGACCTACACGAAGCGTAATCCTGGGCCTCCCCCAACACTGAACATAATTGATAAAGCCATTTATGCCACACATCCGCCAAATTATTTACTCAAATTACCATTTTATTCCTTTCCCTTAGCTTCAATAACTCGCTAATGCCGATAAAAAGAATTTTCACAAGTAGATAACCATGCGACCCAATCATAGGCGGTGGGACTCTCCCACTTATCCTGAAGATTTTATTACACAACTCTGAAAACAACCAAGATTCTTCCTTCATTGCCGACATGATCTTTCCCAACCAACTCGTCAAATTCCTCGAAATCCCTCTATTAGCATTTCATGAACACTCTGAAGCTCTAGCAGCATTCACTTATTTGACCTCTCACTGTATAGTTAGTAAAATCCTTCGTAGAAGCTTTGCCAACCACATGACCACTGACTTGCTCATAGGAGACAACCCACTTGTGGAAACTACATGCCGACATCCTCCAACGTCGCTGCACGGGATACAATCACTACGATAAACATAACCCATTGCTCATTCACCAATTGTACTAGTCCGTTCGCTTCTTATGGACATCTATTAAAGGTGTGACAATATCTTTCAATTCAAAGTTATATTGCATCCTTCTTCATCTCAAGCACTCCTTCTTGTAGCATCCAATATCACGCTGTAATAGCCAATATTTCAAATTAAGCCCGTGGACTCAATCACCGTCCACTAAAATCCTCAAATCACTTCAAACCTCTCCTCAAGATGTGCATCTATCTTACAACATAACTCATATGCTATGCTGCCACTCTCCCACTTTGGTCAAACTCACTCCTTTAAGCAACTACTCAATTTTGCTCCTTACACCTGGCCTTCTAGAAATTTAACCATTACCTAACACTTCCCAAATGTCTTTCCTCATCATATGCTGCCCAGTTGTTGCCTTAGGTCAATATCCATCTCTATAGCGCTTAAACCAGCAGGTCACCACAACTTTAAACCTTTCCGAAGATCCCCCTTCTTGAGCAATCAACATTAGAAATACTTATTCAATCCCGAACCACCGCACACATCGATCCTTGATAGCTGCTTCTTCAATATTGTCTCACTATATCCTTCCCCAAAGGAAAACTGTGGAAGGTCATAACACTGGTGAACTTAACACATTCTACTCAATCAAAGATGACGATACCACATCACAGATGAATATCCCACCTCACTCAAAACAGCCAGTCTTGTTACCCTATCAACCCGAGCCTGATCATTTATAGTCCAATTGTCTTTCCTCTGCCGGAAATAAAATACTGAAATCTCGGAATCACGCTCTGAGAAGACCTCATTTCAAGTCATTCATTGCCCCGACATATGGGCTAGCATCCTACCATCACATCAATACCATGTGATAACCACTCATAACTATCATAGAAAATCTGCGCATAGCCTCAAAGCTCTCATAAGTGTAGCTACCGAGATGAAATGACATAATATCTTTCCATAAGGCGACAAAAATAGCCCAACAACTACACAGGGAGAAACATCTCGTACCTCATCTGTAGTACCATTACAATTCCTCAAATTCCCGATTTATACCAAGCGCTTCGCGACGCGTAAGATTGAGTAGGAAGAAATGTAGGCATAACCCTCAAAGGAATCAAATCGCACGATAAGTACCGATCCACAAGACTCTACTAGACTTGCTCATGACTCGTGAGACCTAAGGGAACCTAATGCTCTAATACCATGTTGTAACGACCCAAATCCAATAAAGGTCGTGATGGCGCCAGACACCACTGTCAAGCAAGCCAACACAAAGAATTTATTTAAATCTTTATTTTTAATACTTTTGAAATCATTACTTTTCATTTAATTAAATAATAATTAACTAACTTTCACTGAGTAAACAATAATATCCTTAACAAATTTAAATAATGAATGAATCCCATAGTCATCCCAGAACCCGGTGCTACCAGTGCATGAGTGAATTTCTAGGAAAACAATGTAATACAATAACCATCTGGAATACAAATAGGACGGTAGGGAAATACAACACAATACTTTGAAGGAGACTCTCTTAGCTGCGGGTCGTCTCGAGAGGACCAGCTCACCTAAGTCCCCATATTAGCCATGCCACTACGTCAAGTAGGGCCACTAGATATACATGTGCCTGTGCAACAAAAATGCACAACAAGTGTAGTATGAGTACGAAAACAATGTGTACTCAGTAAGTATCCCGCCTAACCTCGAAGAGGTAGTGACGAGTGATCGACTGTGACACTTACTAGAGGTCAATTCAATATAATTAAATGTGATGTGAAACATGGATGTTATTATCAAATAACAAATAACAACAGGAAAGGACAACTTCTTCCATAAATTATAAATCCCAGTTTCCGTCATCTCAGTTAACAACTTATATCTCAAGGCAATTAAACAGTTCCAATCACAGACAGCACCAAGTAAATATCATGCGCAGGAAATGTCGAGGGTCGTACGACCCGATCCAACAATAATAAAATGTGCACTGTCGAAGGGTCGAACGACGCGAACCATCGATGCATCTATTAACATGCCGAGGCGAGCGACCCGCTCCCATGAGGGTAGTGGAAGAAATCACCCCGCTAGCAGAATATAAATTGTGAAGTGGTTACACATAAATATAACATATTTTCCTCAATCTTTTTTTTTCGAAGTAGTATTTTACTTGAAACCTTCAAATATTTATGATCTTGAAATAAATTCTATTTAATATTAATAGTGTATATAAATCAATTAACAGTGTTCACAAAGCATGTTGTAAACCTAATTACCCGGACACAACAAGAATAGTCACTACGTACGAACTCTCGTCACCTCGTACGTACGTAGTCCCCCACAAATATTCACATGTCATATAAGTTCACCTATGGGGAAATTTCCGTCTTACAAGGTTAGAAAAGAGACTTACCTCGCTCCGCAACCAAATTCAAGATCCCAATAAACCTTTGCTTCGCCAATTCGTGTTTCAAAACCTCAATTCTAGTCATAAACAATTCGAAATACTCAATATAAATCGTAGGAATTAATTTCATATGAATTTACTAATTTTCCAAATTATAATCCAAAATTTAACTCAATAATCGCCTTTGGGGCCCACGTATCAGAATCTGACAAAACTCACAAAATCCAACATTCCATTCCGATACGAGTTCAACAATGCAAAAATTATCGAATTCCGACATCAGATTGGCTTTCAAATCTTAAATTTTTGTTTTTGGAAGATTTGCTAAAAATCAGATTTTTCTTCAATAAATTCGTGGATTCATGATGTAAATGAGTATGAAATCATGAAATATAATCAATATCTGATAAGAAACACTTACCCCAATGTTTTCCCGTGAAAATCGCCCAAAAATTGCCCAAGAACCGTGCTCCAAAAATCCAAAACGAAATGAAGGAAATGAGTATTTTTGGTCCTTAAGTTTCTATCCATCCGTCACTAAAAGTCCATTTTCATCTCTAAAAGTCGTTACTAAAAGTCCACTAGAAACAGCTTTACCATCCCCTCTTCCATCGATTATAACTTTCTATATAAATGTCTAAATGATACTCCCTCCGTTCCAGTTTATGTGAACCTATTTCCTTTTTGGTTCGTTCAAAAAAGAATGACCCCTTTCTAAATTTGGAAATAATTTTGGTTAAACTTACAATTCCACCCTTAATGAAAGATTTTATAACCACACAAATACTCTACGCCCCTTTTTGCATTGTTTAGGACCACAAATTTCAAATATCTTCATTTTAACTTAAACTCCGTGCCCAGTCAAACATGTTCACATAAATTGGAACGGAGGGAGTAAATGGTTTAACTTTCTGGAAACTAGAATCAAAGGGTTACATCTTTCCTGTTTTTCAAACTTTTAGATTCCTTATAGATTTCGAGATATAAGCTTCCAAAGTAGGCTCCTCACATCAGAACTTTCTGGTGAAATTGCAAAAACAGCTTTACCAGCCCTCATTCAGCCGATCATAACATTCTGTAAAAATATTCAAATGATGAATGGTTTATCTTTATGGAAAACTAGAATGCAAGGGATACGACTTTCATGTTTTCAAATTTTCAGATTCATTATAGATTGCAAGATATGAGCTTCCAAAATCGACTCCACACAACAGAAATATTTTGGCGAACAACTTCTGCACAGAAACTTTCAGCAACTTTCTTTGTCCAAAATCCATTATGTGAACTATATGAAATCCACCCGAGGCCCTCGGGACCTTAACCAATTTTACCAACATGTCCCAAAATATGATACGAACTCGCTCGAGGCCTAAAATCACATCAAACAACGTCTAAATAATGAATCGCACCCCAATTCAAGCTTAATGAACTTTAGAACTTGAAGCTTCAACATTCGAAGCCGAAACCTATCAAATCGCGTCTGATTGACCTCAATTGTTTGACACAAGTCACATTTGAAATTACGGACCTATTCCAACTTTCGGAATCGGAATCTGACCCCGGTATGAAAAAGTCAAACCTTAGTCAAACTTTCTAAAAATCTTCTATTTTATAACTTTCGCCAAATGACCCTAAAATGACATACGGACCTCCGAATCCACTTCCGGGCACCCTCCCAATACAAGAATCACTATACAAAGCTATTGCCAGACTCGGAATCCCAAACGGACATCGTTAACACTAAAATGTACTTCAACCCAGACTTATGAAATTCTTCTAAAATGCTAACTTCCACAATATCGCCGAAACGCCCCCGGGTCATCCAAAACCCGATCCGAACATACGTCCATATCCGAAATCATCATACAAACCTGCTGGAACCTTCAAATCCTGATTCTGAGGTCGTTTAGTGAAAATCACTTCTTAGTTAATTTTTCAAGCTTAAGGCTTCCGAAATGAGAATTCTCTTTCCGAATTGACTCTGAACTTCTCGAAATTCACTTCCAGCCACGCGTCCAAGTCATGATACCTGAAGTGAAGCTACTCATGTCCTAAAACCATTTAACGACGTGCTAAAGCTCAAAACAACCGGTCGGGTCATTACATACATCGCATCTGGTTCCTGAGCTGCCTACATATCCCTGGTTTTACAGGAATCAGGCCGTGTGTAGTTCTAGATTCATCGGCGGAATAGACCGATGGAATTGTCTCAAGGGTAGACTCAAGGTTTGAATAGATGAAACAGTTATGCTGAGTGGTCAGGTTTGAAATTGTATGAAGGAACCGAAGCGAGACTGCTCCTGTTGGGATAAGGGTTACCCTTCGGTCACCTGCAAATCAGGCATTGTATTGCAAGAATGTACGTATAACTTTGCATAAATTTAGACATGATGAAAATTCCCTTTAGACCATGAAAATTGTCTTTGGACGGTTAAGGATGGCGTCCTTAGACCATGACATCACGGGCCATGAATTGTGCGTTAAGCGATTATCAGGCCATGAAATGATGTTCTCGGGCCGTGAAAATGGTGTCTCCAAACCATGATGCCTTTGAATAATGATGTGTAAGTTTGATAGGTCCTCTAGCCATAACATGGTGTATTCCGGCTATGAGGATGGTGCCTTCAGACTATGACGCCTTCAGACAAGTTGGCTATATTTCAGCTGGTGAGGTGCAACATGATGCTAGAAGCAACAAGACAAGGTTTAGTCTTGTATGAATTTGAGGGCATAACATAGCCAGAAAACAGAACAATGCAAGAGAGACAATCCTTAGTCTCGTGCGAGGTTCGGGATAGGGCTTAGTCCCGTGCAAAGAGAAGGCACTACTTAGCCTTATGCAAGATACGGGACAATGCTTAGTCCCATGAAAACTAGAGGCAGTGCTTAGCTTTATGCAAGATTCGGGACAATGCTTAGTCCCATGCAAGGAGAAGGAAATTCTTAGCCTTAGGCAAATATAGAGGCAGGGCTTAGCCTCATGCAGGATTGAGACAAGACTTAGTCTCATGCAAAGAGAAGGAAATGCTTAGCCTTATACAAATGAAGAGGCAAGTCTTAGCCTTATGTATGGTGGTGATAGAGCTTAGCCTCATGCAAGGAGAAGGAAATGCTTAGCCTTATTCAAGTGAAGAGGAAGGTCTTAGCCTCATGCAAGATCGAGACAAGGCTTAGTCTCATGGAAAGAGAAGTCAATGCTTATCGTTATGCAACCTGGCTGACCCTGCTCCCTGCTCCTCATACGGTAACCCTCAATCCGTTGAGCTATCTCGACTACAAGATGGTATGGGGTACCCATCTCTACCTCTCTGGCCAGAGAGGCCCTAATATCTGGATGCAAGCCTGCCACAAACCGCCGTACCCTTTCGGCATCAGTAGGCAATATCATAAGGGCATGGCGAGACAACTCGGAGAATCTAGCCTCATAATCAGTCACTGACATCTGCCCCTACTCTAGTCGCTCAAACTGACCCCGTAGCTCCTCTCTCTCCGAAGGTGGAATGTATCTGTCTAGAAATAGCTGACCGAACTGATCCCAAATGACAGGAGGAGAATCTGCTGGCCTGCTGAGAATATATGACTGCCACCACCTGCGAGCTCTGCCCTCTAACTGAAATGTGGTGAAATCCACTCCGTGGGACTCCAAAATCCTCATGTTGTGCAGTCTGTCCCTGCACCTATCAATAAAATACTGAGCATTCTCTTCCCGCTCGCCCCCGAAGACTGGAGGGCGGAGTCGGGTCCATTTATCCAACATCTTCTACTGGCCACCCTCTGCGACTAGCCTGGGCTCTGGGGCTGCTACTACGGGCTGAACCCCTCCCACAGACGGTGTGCCCGGGGTATGACGTGCTGCTGCTGCCTGACCTATGGCCTGAGTGGTAGGAGTATGGACTCCCCCTCCCGCCTGAGAAGTTGCAGGGTCGGCTGGAAATAAACCAGCCTGAGACATAGTGTCCATGAATCTCAGCATACGGCCCATGACCTCCTGGAAGCCTGGCCCCGTCATGAAATCCACTGGAGCAGGTTCTACTGGAGGCACCTCCTCCTGCTCCTGCATAATAGGTTTCTATGGTGGTTCCACTGGCGTAGCTCTAGGACGCCCTCGTCCCCTGCCTCGAGCAGGTGCTCTACCTTGCCTCTACCCCGACCTTGGGCAGCCGGGGCAGCAGCCTCTCCCGGACTAGGAATATTAGATGCACGCATCCTTACCATCTGTGAGAGAATAGAAGAATAAGTTTGAGTACATCATAGATTGCACGACAGGATACGAATAAAGGGAAGTTTCCTAACACCCCATAGCCTCTTAAAGATAAGTACATATGTCTCCGTACCGATCCGCAAGACTCTACTGGGCCTGCCCGTGACTTGTGAGACTTATGTGAACCTAGGGCTCTGATACCACGTTATCACGACCCGAATCTTGATTCAGGTCGCGATGGCGCCCAACGGCGAGGTTAGGCCAGCCAATATACAAACACTAAGTGTTACCATTCCCCGTTACGCAAATTTCATCTATTAACCAATTTTAAATAGATATAAACATGATAATGGCGGTGATGTGAAATAGAACTACAAGTGCAGAAAATCAACCAATAGGCATGTCGCATAATATATGTACAGCCAACAACCCAAAATATACACCACGTGTGTGCCAGGAACTAGTGTCACCAGTGCCACGGGCAACTACTGAATATACAATGACTACAATATATACAGGGTCTCAGACAGAGAATATAACAAAAGAACTCCAAGGTGCTGCTAGGAAGTCGCCGGGAAAGCAGCTCACCATGAAGTATGACCACGCTATCAATATCTAGCACCCGCCTGATAATCAGACGTACCATCCTCCAGACCTGTACAGTCAAGTACAGAAAGAAAAGAAAGTGCAGCATGAGTACATATTAAATAAATATGTACCCAGTGAGTATCCCGCCTAAACTCGAAGAAGTAGTGATGAGAGGTCGACTCAATACTCACTAAAGTCCAACAATAATAACATATGATAAAATATAATGAAATACAGTAGGCATGCCAGGGAAATAAGCAACAAGTATATATATATCAAAACAAAAACCCAAACAATTGCTGAACTAAACAATAAAGCACTTTCAAGGGTAAGACCACTGAACGATACAATAATCACAAATTCTTAGATCCGCCGTGGCGTACGACCCGCTCCCATAAGGTACATTCTACACTCGTTGTGGCGTACGGCCCGATCCCATATTCATTTCAATTTCCTTCCAACACTGTCGTGGCGTACGGCCCGATCCCATATACATATCACAATTACTTCTCAACACTACCGTGGCGTACGACCCGATCCCATATATATTCAATTACTTTCAGCACTGCCGTGGCGTACAGCCCGATCCCTTATATATTAAATTACTCCAACACTTGAATGGCATACGACCCGATCCCATATATTTCACAATTTCTTTTCAACTCTGCCGTGGCGTACGGCCCGATCCCATGTATATTCAATACTTACTTTCCACAACAAATTCCTTGCCATTAAACAATTTTTTTCCATAAAGCCTCAGAGAAATAACACTATGCAAAGCATAATTTCATAGTACATATGGTGTCACAATAAATCATATAAAGCATTACAAGAAAAACATATCAGGCAATACGAGAAAAGCATATAAAGCATGATGTCGGCCTAACTGCCCGGACATAACAATAATAGCCGCTACGTACGGACTCTCGTCACTTGGCGCGTACGTAGCCCCCAAACAATTTACATGTAGCATATACATCACCTATGGGGACAATTCCCTCTTACAAGGTTAGAAAGGAGACTCACCTCGTGTCGAATCTACCCCTCGGACCACAATTTGCTCCCGAAACTCCGAACTCTACACCCAAGGAGTCGCAACTAGCCACAAGGTATACAATAACATCAATGCATGCACAATGCGGGAAATTACTCTAGTTATTTTACTAAAATTGCTATTCTTGAAGAATTTCCAAATTCCAACCCCGGTCCCGCATGTTCAAATTCCAAAAATTCTCGAAGGGATCACTCACCCATAGCCTAAGGATCATTAATGTGTGATTTCTACTTAAATTCATGGCCTAAAACGGATAATCACAAAATCCTCAAGAACCCTAAAATTACTACCTAATTCTATGGTTTTAGATAATTTAATAGTGAATTTAACTAAGAATTAATGTTTGAAACTAGTAAAACTATGGAATTTACTTACCTCAATAACAGTGGTGGAAGGTCCCTTGAAGAGCTCTCTAAAAACTTGAGGAGGAAGATGAAAATGGAGGAAAAATGCTAAGTCCCGTATTTTATAAAACTGCCCAGGGATTCCTTAACTGCGATCACGACAAGGGGCATGCGATCGCGAAGGCCAACTGGACAGACCTCTGCGATCGCGGCAGAGGTCCTACGATCGCGAAGGCCAACTGGCCAGACCTCTGCGATCGCGGCAGAGGTCCTGCGATCGCGAAGAACAAACTCACCCGGCCCAGACGCGACTCTATGCAATCGCGATAAAAGGCTGCGATCGCGAAGGCGTGGAACCCAGACCTCTGCGATCACAGAGAACAATCAACAGCCCAACAAAATCCTTCTCCGCGATCGCAACCTACCTTCTGCGATCGCAGAGAAGGATACCAGATAGCAGAAATTCTGATTTTTCCAACTTAGATCCCGGGGGTCTAAAACACACCCGAGCCCCTCGGGACCCCGTCCAAAAGCACCGGCAAGTCTGTATTCATGATACGGACTCGCTCGAACTTCCGGGACCTAAATAACAACAACGAAACTCAGAATTCAACCCCAAAACCAAATTGAATCAAAACTTAAGAATTTGAAATTCTAGAATTCACTTCAATGCGCCGAACCGGCCTAAACTACTCGGAATGACTTCAAATTTTGCAGACAAGTTATAAACGACATAACGTAACTATTCCCGGTCTCATAATTTTATTCGGACCTTGGGAACATAAAATCACATTTCAAGCCAAATTTCAAATTCTTTAAAAATCATCAAAACTTCATTACATCCAATTTTCTCATTTTGATCCGAAACCCGTCAAATCAAGTCCGTTTCTTACCAAAATTCACAGATAACTTACATAACACATATTGAACCTGTTCCAAGCTCTGAAATCATAATACGGGCCTGGAAACACAGGTTTCACATCAAGGTTCATGTTCATAAGCCTTTAATATTTTTCATAAAACAATTTCTATAAAAAATTCATTTCTCGGACTTGGGTCCTCGGAATTCGATTCCGAGCATACGCCCAAGTCCCAATTTTCCTACGGACCTTCCGGGACCGTCGGATCACAGATCCGGGTCCGTTTACCAAAAACGTTGACCAAAGTGAACTTTATTCAATTAAATATCATAAATTAAACTCTTAATCAAGTTTTCACATAAAGGCTTCCCGGCTACGTTCCTGGGCTGCGAACGCACATCGAGGTGAGATTAACGGAGGCTTTTAGGGCCGCAGAACATAGTCAATATTAGATTCACATAAGATGACCCCTTTTTGGGTCATCACAATTAAAAGTGTTGGTTGTTCTTTTGATTTTATCATGGTACATAAAGAATGAGTTGGGTTGACAGCGTTACGGTGTTTACATATATTCTAGTTGGTTTTATCGTGAAATGATATTGGTTAAAGCTTACAAGCTATACAGTTTTATGTTTGAAATTGTTGAAATAAAAGTATTGTGAAAGGTGTGGCCTAAATTGTGAAAGTCTCATAAATAAACTTATATGATATGTCTGGTGGGAGCGGGTTGCACGCCGCAACAAGGAGTGATAAGGGTGGACAGGTGGGATCGGGTTGCACGCCGCAACAGGAGCAATAAGGGTGATATATATATAGGGAGGAGCAATAAGGGTGGACAAGTGGGATCGGGTTGCACGCCGCAACAAGGAGCGATAAGGGAGGACATTTATATTTTTATTATTTATAAATTAAAGGCTGGAACACTCATTGTTTTACTGTCATTATTTCATATTCTGCTCTTTTTATTATTTAAACTGAAACTTGTTTTGTTTTCAATTGTTGAGACATAAATATTGTGAAAGGCTCTGACTTAAATTGTGAAAATCTTTTTAATAAATAAAGAGATGTGATTGTCTGGTGGGAGCGGGTTGCACGCCGCAACAAGGAGTGATAATGGTGGGCAGGTGGGATCGGGTTGCACGCCGCAACAGGAGTAATAAGGGTGATATATTTATAGAGAGGAGCAATAAGCGTGGACAGGTGGGAACGGGTTGCACGCCGCAACAAGGAGCGATAAGGGAGGACATTTATATTTTTGCTGATTTTCAAAGAAAAACAAAGCTTTGAAAGCTTACTATTTTATATTTCTATTTTTCATATTTTTGCACTACTTTTATCTAATGTTAAAGTTTGGAACCTTGGAAATTATTTGGGAGTTGGTTATAGCTGAGGCCTGGAAAAGGCAGCTGAGTTATTTCATTGTTGTTGCAGTACTTAATTATTTGTGTAGATTTCCTTCTTGCTTTATATTTATTGTCTCAGTTATATTTTTCTTGTTCGTGTAGAATTGTTTTATTATGTTATTGCATATATTATTTTCACAGGTTATATGTTGTTAATGCCCCGCCGTAGCCTCGTCACTACTTCGTCGAGGTTAGGCTCGACACTTACTCAGTACATGGGGTCGGTTGTACTGATACTACACTCTGCACTCTTTTGTGCAGATCCAGGTACTAGCCAGTAGTAGAGATTTTTAGAGCAGCCCTCTATTTTATTCGAAGACACAAGGTATATCTGCCGGCGTTCGCAGATCCCGAAAGTCTTCTCCTATTTTTATAAAACTATTTTATTATATTCGGAACGGTTACACTATTTCTTTTGGCCCAGTATTTGTAGTATTCTTTAGTAGTTCGTAAATAATGACACCAGACCCTGGGTAGTCTTAGAGTTATTTATATAATAAGTTCGTGGTTCGTTTTTATTCAATTGTTTATTATTTTATCTTTGGAAATCATTTAAATTAAGTTTACTTTAGATTTAATGTTTAAGAAGATAATCAAAGGAAGTTAGCTACTCAAATTCTAACATTGGCTTTCCTAGCAAGTGTGGTGTTAGGTGCCATCACGATCCCTAAGGTTGGGAATTTGGGTCGTGACACTGCGTCACTAAGCTTGGCTTCTTGTATAATTCTCAAAGACATAATTCCTACCTCGGCGGGGATGACGACTTCAGTACCGTAGACCAGGAAATAAGGATTTTCCCCAGTTGATGTGCGGACTGTGGTGAGATATCCTAACAAGGCAAAGAGTAACTTCTCATGCCATTATTTTTTATTCTCTACCATTTTCCTTAGTATTTTCTTGATGTTCTTTTTGGCAGCTTCCACAACTCCATTCATTTGAGGCCTGTATGTTGTGGAATTCTTGTGTTTTATTTTGAAAGTTTCACAGATGTCTTTCATTAGATCACTATTGAGGCTGGCGGAATTGTCAGTGATGGTGGACTTTGGAACCCCGAATCGACAAATAATTTGGTCGCGGAGAAAATCCGCAATGACATTCTTGATCACAGCTTTGTAAGATGTGGGTTCCACCCATTTAGTGAAGTAGTCGATGGCCACCAAAATGAATCGGTGCCCATTTGAGGAGGTGGGCTTGATTGGACCAATAATGTCCGTTCCCCAAGCAGTAAAGGGCCATGGTGAGCTTGTTGCATTAAGCTCGTTCGGTGGTACTGATGTTTTATACTTCAATACCACACAAGAGGGTTGGGGGGTGATTTGTGTGGTGTCTAATTTTTCGAGTGGTGTCTTAATAGAAGAACTTGGTTCTTCTTG
This sequence comes from Nicotiana undulata, assembly GCA_005239495.1. Classification (NCBI taxonomy): domain Eukaryota; kingdom Viridiplantae; phylum Streptophyta; class Magnoliopsida; order Solanales; family Solanaceae; genus Nicotiana; species Nicotiana undulata. The sequence continues at coordinate 56,686 of ML294533.1, forward strand.
CTGTCCCAACTTCTTCTGTTGCGGAATAATAAATACAGTAAAGTAAAAACACAGATATTTTTACGTGGAAAACACTTGGCTCAAAAGGTGAAAAAATCACGACCTACTCCTCAGTAGGATTTTCAAAAACTCTTCACTACAACTCTGGCCAAATCGCATTTACAAAATAAACTCTTTTGTAAACCTAGGACTAACTTTAATCCCTTTGTAGCAACCTAGCCTCTAGCTAATTGCGACAAGCTTCAAGTTAACTCTAACTTGAACAGTGTGTACCTATTACAATTTCTTCTAAGAAAGCTGAAAGATACAATACTAAATCACCTACTACAACCAACTAGACTCAACAAACAAACAGATGAAACTGGTTCTTCTAGCTGGTCTGTAGCGTTTGTATCGCACAAAGATCTTGCAAAATATCTCTAGGAATTTTTCTTTCAATTCTTGTTCTACTTCTGCCTTTGTGCGATCATTCTTTAGTAGGAATACTTCAACATTATATAGCGCCAGAAGTTGAGATGTTCTTGTTTCATTCTGATGCAACTCTTCCTTGGTGGAAGAGTTTGTATTAAACTCAACTTCCTTCCTTTATTACTATGCTTGCTGAATTCGAACTCTAATCTTTTATCAATTTGCAACCTTTTCACTTTAGGTGACAACCTCTTAGTTCCCAAATAATTCACATAACATGTTATCTCCTACGCATGGACTCTTCGCGTGCCAATGAGTCTGTTTCACTATGATAGCCTGATGGACCTGGTTCAACTAGGTAGACATTTGTCAATCTTCAAAACCATGCATTGACTTGGGTCAACAAATACCCATTTTTTGATGATGACAAACCATGTGCTTAACCCTGTACAATCTTCAAACACTTTGTATGGTTTTAAGCATTTATCATAAAGAAACCAGGTTCATTAGTTTATAAATATCACAATCGTTTGAAATTTAAAAAGCACATTTCTTCCCCGTTTTGGCATCATCGAAAAGTTGCAAAATGATAAACTTACCAGAGTTATTAACAATTACTCATGGACATTTGAGGCAACTGCAGGTGCAAAACATGAGAAATCATCACAAGAAACCAATAAATGTAAGTTAAATAAGAAATTGACAACAAAAACAAAAAACAACAATAACCATGAGCAAAACAGAGTAAAAAGAGAAACATAACAAATCCCAGACTAGGTCATAGATGGGGTTGTGGTGGCTCTGGACATCCTAATGTTGGGTAGGTGCAGATGAGGTTAGATTCTTGGATTGAAGGAGAGACATCATTTGGTGAGGTACACCTTCATTTTTCTCCTTCTTTTTTGCTAGTTCAACTCTGAGAGAATCCCGCTCAGCTTCCACCTCATGAAGGTGAGATTTCAATCTAAGGATCTCCTCATCCTTCATCTCTCCTTCCTGTATCAATGACCTTACTTTGCTATTGACAGGCTGCTTCCTAGATGAACCAGGTTCATGTTCCGAAACATTGACAATATAATAACAAGTCAGCAAAGTGTTCCTCCCAAAATAATCCTTAGCATTAGCCATCACAGCTTTCTTCACATGAACCTCAAAGTGAGAAAGTACAGTTGTCAGAATAAAGCCATAAGGAATAGCATGTACTTTGGTTCCATTTACAACTCTGTCCAAGAGTTGAATAATGAAAGGTGTCCAATTGATCTGCTTTCCCCTATATAAATACTCCATCAAAGTGAGGTCCATGTAATTGGCGATATGTCTTCTTTCTTGCCTGGGCAGCAGGAACTTAATGACAAATTCAAAGAATAGCTTATGATGGGGCCGCATTTCACTCTTGAACACCGGTCTGGGCTCAACCTCCTCCTCATTCTCACAAAAGAATTTGGTGATGTTGAGAGTTGAGACCATTCCATCAAAACTAGGCCATCTTTGCCTAGTGTAATCATCGTAGCCTTCAGCAGGTATGTTCAGAATCTCACCTAGTTCCTTTGCATCAAAAGTGATTTGTATGCCCTTGACTGTGGAAGTAACCCTGCCATTTTTCACGACTGCATTACCCATGAACTCTACCAGTTTGTTCCTTTCTAGCCTTCCTTCCATGCGAAGGACCATGTCTTTCCACCGCTGCACAACCAGTGTGTCAAGTAGGTATCGTATCCCAGGTTCCTCGAGATCTTTCAATAATTTTCCCTTCAGAATTGTCCTCTTGCTGAACATTGTGACTCTATCAGTCTCCTCACCAACATCCTTCTCATCTCCTCCAATTCACTCCCTATTTTCTTCTTCAACAACTGACACTTTCTTTGCCTTGGACCTGGACTTTTTAGCAGTGCTTGAGGTTGTGGCTGACACAGCAGTTGACTTCTTTGAAGAAGCCTTAGCCTTTTAGGGTTTGGGTGTCTTAATAACAACACGAGTCGGCTGCTCCTCATGTTGGACCAGGTCCAACAATTCATCATCCACATCAATAGCCTCAACAGGCTCTCCTACTTTGGCTTTTCCCTTTGCAGCTTTCTTTTTCCTGCTCTCTCTCAAATCCTTTTCTAATTCTTCTTCTTGTCGTTGTACAACACTCCTAGTAGCACGCACCTTTGGGGCAGGAGCATCAGCAGACACTTAAGTTTTTTGTTTCTTGGAAGAAACAAGTGTTTTAGCTTTTCTGGACTTGAGAGATCTTCTCTTTTTGGGATTGTATGAGTCTCCCAATCTCTGCAGCATCTCAGCTAGTGTTTCCTCTATAGATGAAACAGGTTCATCTATACCTTGTCTCAGGATCTCCAACCCCGATGTTGCTTCCTCATCAACATTTCCCCCTAAATATGTGACATTTTCTCCAACATGCTCAGGAACGGGACCACAAATAGCCAAGGGGGTGCCGTCCTCCCCAGATCCCCTTACAAATGCTCCGTCTCCCTCACTCTCAAGAATCTTTTCTCTTCCTGATTTTCTACGTCTATTCGGTACTTCAACATCAACAACGGACCCAACCAACACAAACTTGTTCTCAATAGTAGCAGGTTCGGAACTAACCTCAAGATTTCATTGCTCAGAACTGGATGAACCAAGTGCTTCATCCTCATTGGCTGATCTGAAAGATTCACTTGATGATTCAGACTCATTCTCATGTTCAGCCTGTAGAATTACCTCCAATAATCTTGCACGAGAGCTAGAGGCAACAGTTTTTCTGGCAAGAACTTTCACACGACGAGCCCTGGGGGCTGGGTTAGGGTTAGGTGTGGGTTCAAGAACTGGGGAATTTTCAGGGGTTAAGGATACCTCTAGAGATTGAGAGTTATACAAGGATGGAGCATTAGAATCAGACTCATAAAGTCCTTCATCGTAATCACGATTTTGTGATGAAGAAGATGAAGAGGCAGGAGGTGGTGACGACATTGTTATGAACGTTTCAGCAAAGACAAAAGGTTGATCAATTTTGGTTTGAGAGAAGTGAGATGAACTTGGTTCGACGGTTTAGTTATGAATAGGGGAGTAATGATGACCCTTTTAATATGTGGCTGAGAATATTATAATGGGCAAAGTATTTACTCAAGTGGAAGTCTAATCGATGCAGGACTGACATTGATTGGACAATTACAAACCCCCTAAAAACTAGGCTAATTAAGTAGAGATAGGACTTCTTGAAACTAGTTCAATTTGGATAAGTACTAGGAATTTGAATGAACCAAATGTAGATAGAGTCCTACTCATGTATGACTGTAATTAATTTAATAAGTATATGGAGATGAGTACGTACCTTGTCAGTCATATGAACCAGCATGGATGAACCAGGTTCATCTTGTTAAACTCTTTAATTTGCCTCAATTTACAAAGATAAAGAAACATCATTAGCACCAAGGGAATCATATTAATACATGGCAAGAGAGTATGGCAATAAAGACATCATACTGAGTAATGATTAGTCTGGTTAAGTACCTAAGTTAAAATTTCTAGCCAAATTTTTTTTCATTATTGTTTTTCCAATTAGGTGACCTTAATCATCCCTAATTCAAGCCTGTTTCTCTCAAAATGCTCCCTACTCAGTGCTTTAGTGAAGATATCTGCAATTTGCTTGTCAGTAGCACAAAATTCGATTGAGATCATTCCTTTTACATAGTTATACCTTAGGAAATGGTGCCTAACATCTATGTACTTAGTTCTCTTGTGATGAACCGGGTTCTTGGTCATACTAATTGCACTAGTGTTATTACAGAAAATAGGAATGCATCCTACATCTATACCAAAGTCCATGAGTTGTTGCTTAATCCACAGCAACTGAGCACAGCATTAGACTGTAGCCACATATTCAGCCTCAGCAGTAGACAGAGCTACTGAATTTTGTTTCTTTGTGGCCCAAAACACAAGGCAGGAGCACAAAAAGTGAGCCATGCTTGAGGTTCTTTTCCTGTCAATCAGGAAACCTGCATAATCAGCATCAGCATATCCCATAAGGTCGAAATTACTACCTTTAGGATACCAAAGGCACAAATCAGTGGTGCCTTTCAGATATCTCAAAATTCTCTTCACTGCAGTTAGGTGGGACTCCTTTGGATTTGCCTGAAACCTAGCACACAGTCTTACACTGAACACAATATCAGGTCTACTGGCAGTGAGATATAATAGAGACCCAATCATCCCTCTGTATAGCTTCTGATCAACAGATGAACCAGGTTCATCCACATCCAATTTTGTAGTTGTGGCTATGGGGGTGTCTATTTCCTTTGAGTCCTCCATTTTAAACTTCTTCAGCAGTTCTTTCACATACTTTTGTTGATGGATCATTGTTCCATTGAGAGTTTTCTTGATTTGCAGGCCTAAATAGATATTTAGCTCACCCATCATACTCATCTCAAACTCGCTCCCCATAAGTGTAGCAAATTCCTTACTCAGTTTTTCAGATGTTTCCCCAAATATAATATCATCCACATATATTTGCACAACCAGGAGTTATTTACCCTTTTCCTTTAAGAACAAGGTGCTATCAATTTTTCCTCGTTTGTACCTATGTTCTACCCGGAATTTTGATAGCCGCTCATACCATGCTCTAGGTGCTTGTTTGAGACCATAGAGAGCCTTGTCAAGTTTGTATACATTGTCAGGTGACTCCTTGCTTTCAAAACTTGGAGGTTGTTTGACAAATACATCTTCCTTCAAATAGCCATTGAGAAAGGCACTCTTAACATCCATCTGATGGAGAGTGAATTCCATATGTGCAGCAAATGCTATAAGAAGTCTGATTGCCTCCAGTCTTTCCACAGGGGAAAATGTCTAATCATAGTTGATTCCTTCTTCTTGACTATACCCTTTAACAACCAGTCTGGCCTTGTTTCTTGTAAAAGTTCCATCCTCATCGAGCTTATTCCTGAAGACCCACTTTGTGCCAATCACTGATCTGTCTAGTGGCCTAGGTACCAAGTGCCATACTTGGCTTCTTTCAAACTGATTCAGCTCCTCTTGCATGGCATTTACCTAATCAGCATCTTGTAGGGCTTCACCAATTTTCTTTGGTTAGATTAAGGATAGGAAGGCATCAAACGCACACAGATTATTCAAGGAGGCTCTTATTTTGATTCCGAATGACAAATTTGTTATGATGTTCTCAAGAGGATGAGAACTTTGATATCTATGTGGTTTGAGCACCAATTGTTCACTTATGGATGATTCTATGGTGTCTTGGTGTTGTGGAACAGGATCAGGGCCAAGATTCACATATTGAGTTCCCCTTGTCATGTTGCTTGGGTTAGTTGGACCTGGTCCATCACCTGTTCCATCTTCCATGGCTGCTTCAACATGTTCACTACTTCTCACCAGTCCAAGCTCGTCATCTTCTGGTTCCTGTTCCTCGGAAAGAGTGTTAGTTTCATCAAAGACAATGTAATGACCCAGCCGGTCGTTTTGTGTGTTGGGACTCCGTTCCCATGAATGACTCTTTCCATAGCGGCTACTCGTTCCTTATGACTTGTGTGGGCAGGTAGTTCGAGATTCAGAGGTGATTTGGCCAGCTCAGGAAAACGTGGTTCCTGAAGGCTAGCCTATTTGGCTAATTTTGGTTCTGAGCAGAATTTTGAGCAAACGACCTCGGAATCGAGTTCTAATAGCTCCAGCAGCTCCGGATGATGATTTTGGACTTAGGAGTGTCTTCGCCTCGGGTTTCTGATTACCCGGGAGTATTTCGGCACCTGAATTGGAATTCAGGATTTCATAAGATTTAGAATTCAGCCTGGAATTGGACCTTTTGATATCATGGTCCAAATTGAATTCCGGAACTGGCAATAGTTCTGTATAGTCATTTATGAGTTGTCCTCAAAATTTGGGGTCATTCCGAGAAGTATAGACCCGTTTGGCGTATTGGTGAGCTATTTGAATTTTCTTGAAATCTTAAGTTTGGAACTAAGGGGTGTTGGAGAGTGATTTATAGTTTGGGCGATGTTTTTAGTGTTCTGGGAGCTCGAGCGAGTCTGTCATATGATTTGGGATTGGTTGGTGTAGTTTGTCGAGGGCTCAGGTGGGCCCAGGGATCTTCCGGACCCCAAGCGGGGTAAAAAACCAGCAATTTCATAGTTGGTGTGGCCTTTTCTGGTGTGACCGCACCTGCAGTCCATGAGCCGCAGGCGCGAGGCTCGCACCAGTGGAAAAATCATCGCAGGCGCAGCTTCTTCCGCAGGAGCGGCTTCGCAGGAGCGGCTCCGCATGAGCGGACCAGGCTCCGCAGGTGCGACTTTTCCCAGGACCCAGGCCCATCGCAGGCGCGGCGAATTTCACGCAGGTGCGAGTCCGCACCTGCGATCCAAAGTCCGCAAGAGCGAGAACCCCCAGT